>VMDR010027908.1:0-13376 GCA_007922815.1 Macrotus californicus | reverse complement strand
AATAAAAATAGCAGCAGAAGTCAATGAACTTTTTTAAATTAGTAAAGAAATCAATAAAGGTAAGAGACAGTTCTTGGAAAAGTTACTAGAATTGATAAACTCCTTAGCTAGACTGAGTGAGAAAAAAATAAGGAATCATGAATTCCCAATAGTAGACTTGACACAATGCTAGGCAGGACTAACTTCTGCAAATAGTTTCAAGCCCCCCACCCCAGCCCCAATTACCACCGCCCTGCCTATTTACCCCATCCCTGCCCAGGGAACCTTAGACCTCTCCACAATCTAGCGACTGAAGGAATAAAGCCTCACACAATAGGGACCCTCCCAGACCCCTGCACTATTCAAAGAACCTGTGGCTTTGTCCTTTTGAGGCCTTGAGATTCTACAGGTTGTTCGTTATTTATCACTACTGAGTCTGTACAAATAAAGACCAATAAAACAGGAGATGATGTTTCAGAGGATCTCATTTATTATCAAATCCTAAGTTTTGAGTCAAAAAGGAATATTCCCCCACCCTCCAAAAAAAGGAATATTCCCAGAGTTGTGGAGCGGACCAGTTGGAGATTTTTTAATATTCTTCTTTGAATTAAATAAACACCATGCTTTCTATTAGGAATAAAAATCTTCAAAATTAATGTCACTTCATGATAGTTTATGGTGTTATTCAATATAATGAATGGCATAATATTCAAAGTCATCTACAAACAAGCAGTGAAGGAAAATACATTGTACAGTTCTGATAAGCAACATTTAAACTGAGAAAATAGTGATCTTAAATAAACTTAAATACTTTTTCTGTCTTTCTGTTTATTTCTGGAATGGAAAAACGAGAATTACAACAAAGTGCCTCCTACCTAAAATAGACTTTTAATTAGAACCTGAAATTCAATTTTTATTAAAAAAAATCATCTCAAAAGCACATTTTTAGTTTTTTTAAATATCCAATTTTTAAAAAAGTATCCAATTAGCAAATGGGTTAGGAGCATAGACTCTGAAGCTAGCCTTCCTTAGTTAGCACCCCCGCTCCACCACTCAGTAGCTATGTGCCCACAGGCAAGTTCGTTTCTCTAACTGCCTCCTTTTCCTATCTGTAAAGGGAGGATTAATAATAGTACCTATCTATTATGATAATTTAAAAAGCAAATATTTGCAAAGTGTTTAGCATAGTGCTGGCCCACATAAGTGCAATTTAAGTGTCAGTTAAATATATAAGTAATAAGTAATACTTCAGACCACGTTTCCTATTATCGCCAATCTCTGATAAAGGTGAAAATTTAAATCTGATGTCCAAGCAAAATGTTTAAATATAAATCTAAGTTTTAAGGCTTGTTATCCAGATTTGGCATAAATCTCCCTCCCTTCCAACCTGCACCTATTCCATGCCCCATGCTATTCCTTCTCCACCAAGCCATCCGCATGTGTGTGTGCACCTTGTTTTATGTTGACTGGTTGTTAACTCTTCTCATCAGCAGAAGAACAAGTAAAGCAAGATTGAAGCCTCTGCTACGAACCTCTTAGGTAATAAAGTTAATAGCGCTGTTTGTTCATGACTACCTAGAACAAAGATAAGGTGAGCAGATAGTATTTCCTTCAGTGAAGTCCCAGAGCAAAAGGGCTCCCCATTCCTGTGGTGAGGGTTTCAGCAGGAATTGTACCCATTTCACGGTGTATAACGACCTGCTCTGAAGCCTTCCATTGACTGACTAGTTGGTTAAATTACTTAACCTCACTTTTTGCCTCCCTAAACTACGAGCTAATAGACTAGGTTATCAGGTGTAATGAGTTAATACATATAAAGTGCCTACATATGCATGGTAAAGCAAGAATATCATAAATGCGAACTACTATTATTTTGTAGGAGTAAGTCGTTTCAGTTTGAGCATTGCCTTTCCTTTAGGGGTTTATTGCAGTTACCTACATGACTAAGTAAAAGGAGGGTGGAGGGGCACCAGTTCGAAGTCGAAGGACCGCGGGAGAAGCTGATAAATAGCACAGAAGAGCACAGTCTGTTCTAAAGCCCCGGAATAAATTTTAGCACGGTAATCAGAGCAGAATCCCAGTGGCCAACAACTTTCCATACAAAGCTGCTAACACACAAAGCAGAGCGCTCAGAATCCAGCAGCAGGAGACATTTCGATACCCGCGAGCCAGAAGGGGGCCTCAGCACAGTCTATACTCCATAAGTTTTCCGAGAGTTGGCTCGGTGGCTCCCAAGCTCGGAGAGATGCCTCCATCCAGCGAGGTGTGTCTGTGCTTCGCTACTGCGCAGCTTCAGCGGCGGTCAGGAGTGGCAGTGAGTGATTCCGCCATTCACACACAGGAGACCAGGGCTGTAGCCGCGGCTTCCCACTCAGAATTACAATCCAACCTAGGGGGTGGGGGCGTGGCTTGTGTGGAAGCCCCACCCAGCCATCTCCATTGGCTGAGGCTGCCCGGGGGCGGGGTCAGCTCACAAAAGCCTGGGACACCGCAGCTGCGGCTCTAGGGGAACGCGGGTCCATGGGGAGGAGAAGAAGCCCAGGCGGGTGAGGAGCAATCGCCTACGCCTGGGAAGCCCTGGCTGGCGGACATGGGAGGAGAGGTGAGGCTGCCGCCCGGAGAACCCTGCCGAGAAGGTGAGTGTGTGCCCCAGCCAGGGGTCCTGGCATCTGGGTGGCGACGAATGAGCGGGTGGGCGGTCCCGGCTACTTCGCGACTCTTAATTCATTCATCATACATTAACATTCATTCATTCAGCCAGTCACCCAGCCAACGGGGCAGCAACTATTTATTGGTGCCTACAATATGCCAGACTCTTTGGGGAAGCCTGAATCGGTCGAATCAGACATACGTGGCTTCCACTCCAGTTCGGGAGGCAGATGCAGGTAAATTACACTGTGCTTAGTCTCATCCCGAGAAACTCGGGATGCTGTGGAAAGACTCCCAAGTCTTCTCTGAGAAAGATGCTTCCACTGACTCAGACTCACTTCCAGAGTCCGTGGTTGACACCACCCTGTGGGCAGAGGGCGTGCCCGGGAACCTGGCGGGAGTCCCATGTGGCGGGTGCCCTGAGCTGGCTTCGCGAGGGCCAAACGCAGTGGAAGGCCAGGCGCCTTGGACCAAGGGGGAGCGCGCTGGGCCCGCCTGGGCCGCCTACTCCTCTCTCACTTCGAGATGAAAACGTCCCCTGCCCCACCAGCCTCTAGTCTGACTCTTGGTAGAGTCACTTCGCTGCAGCGAGCCTGACTAAGAGGAGACCGGAACTGGGTGCAGTCGTTTGTAGGTCTCTCACTGCTTGCTGGGCTGCGGTTTCGGTCCCCACCCGACCCCAGGTACTTGCAACACTGGCAGCCTTTCTACTGTCACAAGGCGCGTGTGAGTGCGGATAAAAGGAGGCACAGGGGTGGGGGTCCGAAAATGGGGGCGGTAGGTGTGACAGGAAAAGTGTGGATCAACTGAAATTGTAACGATTTCCACATTTTCAAGGAGAAAGACAATGTTTAACTTAGCTGATGAGGATGTAAGGATGGAGAGGACAGTGAGGGGCGTGACAAGAACTACATACCTTTCCAAACTTGCTGGCAACTTTCCCGGTCTTCTCTCCTCCTGGTCCCTCCAGCTTATTCCTTGATGAGGAGAGGGTTTTTCGTTGTTGATTTTAGGCAGTGAACTAGTCAGAAGTCAACACTATGGTGGGAGAGAAAAGAGACACTGAGAGCAAGTATCTGGAACAATTCACACATTATTCAAACGGGGGGATTTTGGAAGTGGTTGCTTAGGCAGCTGGATCTAGATTTCCTAGATAGTGATATTGTGTGACCTTTGTCTAAATAACTCCTAAACCAGTTAAGTCAGACTGTTACTACCCTTGTTTACCCAAGGATCTGTAAGGAGGGTGTGTGGATTACACCAGCTGGTTTGAAGGTCCTAGCAAAGCAGGATGTTTTTCCTGCTTTGCTAGCTAATACATTTAGTTCCAACAAGAAATATTCAAGCTCAGTGCTTAATACCTGTGATTAATTGTGGCAATTAATTGTGTGGGAGACAAGTGGGAGAACCCAGAATCCACATTGTCAGAGTGGTGGGAAGAGACTAGGCTTTGGCATCAGTCTTCTCAGCTAAAATTTAGCCTCCTTGAGTCTTTCTTCATTTATAAACTGGGAATAATTCCTACACTTTACAGTTGTGAGGAATAGAAGAGGGTTGGATTACACATGAAGCCTGACATGGAGTAAAGGCTCAATTTTAATGAGTCCCATGTGCCAGGCATTGGCCTAGGGCCTAGTACAGAGGAATTTGCAGGATAGCCTGGCCCTAGAGTTTAGGACCAGGTAGGTCCCTGCTTCCATGCGGTATACTGTCTAGATGATAGATCATATGCAAGAAACAAATGAATGAAAAAGGACAACAGTGGTGAGTTTCATGGATAATGTATTGAGAGAGTTGGGATGTTCAGACTGAGTATGCAGAGAAGACTCCTGTGTGAGCTGAGACCCAAATGAAAAGGAGTCCATCATACAATCTGATAAAGCATTCCAGTTGTACTTCCAGAAAAAGTTAACCCCCTAATGTGTTTTTTTACTTTTAAAATAATAAATGCTTCAAAGGGCCTTCTAATCTAAAATTATCTCAAAAAATAAATTGAAATACATATGAAGGGTTTTTTTATTTAGGATTTTTATATTATATCATCTATTCTACAGATCTAAATTAACATAGAACTATGACATGATGAAAACAGAATGTGAGAAATACCCCCATCACTTGTGATGTACCAAATGACTATGTGCCAGGAGACACCACGTACAGAAAGACCTGGATTGGCAGTAGGGAGAGCTGGAGGAGGAGAGGGATCCAACAGTTTTCAAACTTTTCTTTGAGTGAGCCACTTTCCCAGGGTGCAGCCGACTAGCAGAGTGAAAAATGACATAGGTTGTATTTACAGCTGATTCAGCCTGTCTTCATGATTTTGAGAAGAAAATTAAGGAACTGTGTACCTCTTTGAGAATTGTCTGTATCTCTCTTATACTGATTAGGATATGTCCCATTTTCATGTATATAATCTTAAATTTTAAAAACAGGTTCACATAAAAATATGTCAGTTTACCCTCACATATATTAAATTCTGTGAGTTTATTAGGTAGTCATTACCTCCCTTTCACAGATACAGAAACCAAGGCCCAGATAATTGAATAAGGTTTTAAAATGAGTGATCAGACTAAGCACAAACTTATTTGGGTCTTTGTGTTCGCTGTAGGTGCCCATCCCCTTTCTCTGGCCTCTTGGTGCAGTGGTATACATTTTAATGATTCTGAGATTTTACTCTCTAAAAACATCATATCGTAAACATTACTACTCAAAATTCCAAATGATCACAACTTTTATTTTCAGGTCGAGCTGCATTTTCTGTGTAAAATCTAACAGTTTACATGTTGAACTAAAAAAGATTTCCTCCAGATTTTTACTAGAAGTTTAAAAACACAGGTTGTTTTTCTAGCCTTCCATATCTTTCCTAAGTGCTGAAATTCAGAGAAGACTCCTGCGATTTTCTGGAGTTTTTTGCCCTGATCCTCTCTGGTGCGTAAAGGTAGTAAAAATTCTCCACTAAATGTTGTTCAGAAAACAACATGCTATTCATTGTTTAGTTTAATATTTAACATGACTATATCAAGGTTTAAAAATCTCGACATAGAAGCGTGCTGATCGAAGTATTATTTTATAGGTTCCTTTCCTGCCTCTTCATTCTTTAATCATTTTATCAATTTTAAGGGGATTTTATCTTAACAATTTAGTATGTTCAGTAACATTCAGATTGTAAAGTGGAAACAGCAGTTTATTAGGAAGTCTGATGGTGAACAGTCTTCTTAGACTTCATGGCTTCCAAGCATACTGATGTTGAGAAGATCTTGTTTAGAGACACAGTTTTTTTACTTTTAAAAAGTCCACAATGTCTTTACAATTTTATTTTGGTTCATTGAAATAATGGGCTTCTTCCCCAGCCCATTCAGAGTTGATATGAAAGTATGTCTATTATGACTTGATTTCCAAATTTGCTCAGAATTATTTCTCATTCTTATTCTGCTCAAAATTTGCTCAAAGTTATTTCTCATCCCTATTCTGCTCCCTTTATTCCTGTTCGCTTGTTTGTTCTCTCACTAAAATCATCAGCTGCATGAGAACAGAGAGCTGTTCACCTGCCCTGTTGATCACTATCTCGCTGGTTCTGAGAACAGGGCACAGCACACAGGAAGAAATTCAGTAAGAATTTGCTAAGTGTTGAATAAATGAATACCTACCACAGTGCCTTGCGTGGCAGGTGTTCAACAACTATTTTGTTGAATGAATTAGTGAAATAGCCATACAGATGTATGATGCTGTTATATATAAAGCCATAATTAAACTGTAAGAAATCTCTTTGGCAGCATTAAATAGGGCGATATGATGGAACTTGACTGAGAAGTTCCTTTAAATTGGGAAGGCAGAGGTGGCATTTTAAGAGAGAGCTTAGTGACAAGGAGGAACTAGCTATGTCGATCACTACTTCACTACTTAGGCTAAGTAAAGGTTACTTAAAGCTTTAAGGTGAGAAGGAACCTAGCCTATGAAGGGATCTAAAAGAAAGCATACTAGGGAATGAAGTTGCACAGATAACTGATAGGCCCTTGTAAACTGTGGTGAGAATTTTGTTTTTTTTCTGAATGAGAAGGGGAGCCATTCTAGAAGTTGGGAAGGTGAAATGACAAGTTGGACCTACTTATCTGAAGGCTCATTTCACCTGATCTTGTCCCCTGCTACGCTTCAACCTAATCTCTCACCCCAGCCAGCCAGCCTGGCTGGTTGCAGTTCCTCCAACCCCCTAAAGCACATTCCATCTCAAGGTGTTTGCTTTTATACTTAGCAGAGAGGTCTTCCATATAATGTTTTTTTTTAAGTATTTCTTTATGCTGCTTTTACTGCTTTCCACGGCATTCAACATATTATATAGTTATTAATTCACTGGTCTACCTTATTTCCCTGCATTAGAATGACTGTAAGAGAGCACAAATGTTCTTTCGTTCACTGTATCCCCAGCTTCTAGAAAATGCCTGACATATAATACTCAATAAATATTTGTTGAGTCAATGAGTGGAAAGACAACTAGTGTTGTTTCAGAGAATGGGAGAGTTAAACAGAGTAATACAATATAATGTCAGAGGTGTGCAAGATTCAAACCAGGTAAAGTTTTAGAAAAAAAGTCCAGAATTGGGAGTTAAGATTTTATTACAATTGCAATAAAAAATCATGGTGGGGGGGGAAGGGGTGGAATCAAGCAGGGAAGTGACATAATCTGATTCAGACTGGCTGATACCTGCAGAATAAATTTAGGGACACAAAGAGATTTACTCATTCTTTGCTTTGCTAATATGAATAGACAGGCATATCAGTCAGCTATTGCTACATAACACAAAACCAAAAACTACGTGGCCAAAACAATAATCATACAGGGCGGGGCAGAAGTAGGTTTACAGCTGCTTGTGTGGAAAATAATACAATAATTAATAAATAATAATACAGTAATAAACTCCGTTTCACATATTCACAATGGTAAACCTACTTTCGTTCCTACCCTGTACATTCCTACTTGTGTGTCTGTAGTTAAGCTGATGGTTGACTAATATAAACTGAGTTCACCCAGCTGTCTCTGCATCTGGCTACATGACCAGCTGAGTTTAGCTTCTTTTTGTGGTGTTGCTGGAGAAAATAGGAGTCCTCCCTGGTATCGCAGGAAATGCATTTCAGGGACATGCACGTAGGAGGGTTTGAGGTATAGTGGCAACATTTACTGGAGTGAAAACAAAGGGCTGCCCCAAGGTACACCATGCCCAATGTCTCATCCATGACCAAGTGGCTCAGCTCCATCTTGTTGTGGAAGAAGTCCAGCCTCTGGGGCCACAGGTCCACTCTCACCTCCCCCAAGCCCAGGAGGAGGGCCAGGACCCAGAGCCACCGCACCCTCAGCCTGGCACCTGAGGCTCCAGTAGTCCAGCACAGTCTCTTCCCATCTGGCCCACCATGGGTGCTCCACTTTGGCCCACGTGGCTACTGAAGAGGGAGAGTGAACGCAGGTGCTACCAAAAGGGGCATTTTTTAAAATTATATTTCCTTGGGCTTAGATGAGAGTAGGCTTTCTTTCAAAAGATCCAGTCCCTTTCCTGGGTTTTCTGGAGTTTTTTGCCTTGATCCTCTCTGGTCTTTTTACCAGGCTAGACTCCTCCCCTTTATGGTTGCCATTTTTGCTCCTACTGTGAATGCCTCATAGTTTTGCTGTGTCATCTGGCTGCTTCTACTGCACATGCCTCAGCAGAGAAATTGCCCTGTTGCTGTTTATCCTCCCTTCACCCCCTGCCTGCAGTTAATCTGGGAAAACTGGCCGGGTGTTCCCTGAGTAAATTGTAAAGCCTGTCTTTCCTGCCTACTCAGGGATTATGTCCCTTTGGAGTGTCTGTGAAGCTGTACCTTCCTAGTTAATCAGGCTTAATGTCTTATTCCATTTGCTCCCTTCCTTTGTTAAGAACTCACTAAGTAACTACTGTAACAGTGGGGTGAGTTCAGATCTGCTCCATGTATTTTTATTCTGGGTTTCAGGCTGAAGGGGCAGCAGCTCCTCAAGGTAGTTCTATTCCTAATAAATGCAGAAGTTCAAGAGAATAAACCCAAACAGATGAGCAAATCTGAACCCTCGCCACATATCACCTCTGCTGATGTCCCATTAGCCACCAACTCACTTCCATCCTGACACCAGGGGAAGAATACTCAGCCCACATCATAAGGGTAGGGGAGTGAATATTTGCTGAATCTAAGCTAGCCCATAGAACAGATAGTGAAACAATGATTTCCTCAAACTAAAAATATCTTGCAATGATTAAAAATGTAGTTTTATGCAATCACCAACTTCTTAGAAACTAGATTTTCTACTTCATATAATAAACTGAACAATTTAAATTGATCTCTATAAGCAGATTGTACTTGAACAAACTATTCAAAGCACTTTATCTTTGTATAAGCATTAATAATCATTCTCAGCTGGTTTTGTTTGTACTTTATGGTTTCACTTTACGGGAAATAGAAAAAATACTAACTGAGGAATTGGATTACTTGGACTTGGTTTGGGCAGTTACACGACTTTGGAAAGTCACTTATTATCCTGGCATCAGTTTCTTTAAAATGTCTTCCAACTACAAAGTGCCTGTGAGTTTAGAGCTGGTTCATCAGCAATATTTATGAGCTACCAGGATCATCAATAAATTACCCTGGGAACAAAGATAGCTTACAGTCAAACCACCAAATTATGGAAGGCATCTTCAGAATCAAGTCCAACTCCCTCATTTGAGAGACAATGAAACCGAAGCCAAGAGTGATTATTCAACCTGCCCATCATTATAGAGAGTATTAGAACATAAGGGGAAAGTCTTATATTCCTTTAGGAAATGTAACATTGTTTTTAAATTGTGTGTAGGTAAACTTCCATGCCTCTACATAGAAGATAAGTTGAACTACATGAAACTGATATTTTTGTAACATCAGAAATTGTCAGATATCAATTACATATGATTTGACATAATTGAGAAATTATCAGTACTGTTTATAAAAGCAAAAACTGTGTAAATCACCCAAATGTTCACCAACAATAAAACAAAAATTAATTATAAGGTAGTCATACAGTGGGATTCTATAGAATAGTAGGGAAAAAAAGAAATCCTACAACCATATGCATCTACATCAATAAACCTCAAAAACAAGCAAGTCACCAAAGAATGCATACTGTATAATCATATTTGTATATGGGAAAAACCTGGCAAAACCAAACACCTTATTACTTGAAGATATAATCATGTAGGGGATTTTTTAAAGCAAAGGAATGTTCAGCAGAAAATCGGGATGGTCGTTACCTCTGAGGGGCACTGTCTTATTTCTTAAATTGGGTGGTTGATTCCTTGGTGTCTATTGAATTGTTTTTCTTTATAACTGACACATATTTCCTAAATTTCAATTACTTAATATTTAGAAAAATAAATAACGAAAACATCAAAGAAGTAATGTATGCTTCCTGCTGGCAGGAGTAGAAATTGGTACAGTCACTTCAGAGAGTTACTGACAGTATCTAATATTAACATGAAAAATCATGTAATAGATTTCCTCTTTCTATGTTGATTACAGTTTGGATTCAGTTCCCTGTCTAATTACTTTGCTCACACAAATCTTAAAAAGCCACTTCTGATTTGGAGATCTCTCTGATTCCTCCGAAACCCTGCAAAGTCCCCGCCCACACATCCCTGCTGCCCTGCGCGTCACACCCACCGACTCACCATTCACTCCCTCCTTAGTCCCCTCTGCTGTAGGCTGGCTCTCTCCTTAACAAACACTCAAAACATAAAATAATTTCAGCTCTAAGGTCAGTAACCACACAAGATTTTTATTATTTCTCCTGCCATAAAACACGCAGCATGGATGTCTGCCCCTTTCAATGAGAGCTCGCAGAACGCCACAAAGATTATTTGCTCTCCCTTATCACCCTCTGCTCCCACACCTCCTAAAATGTTGGAAACATTTTGCTATGTCAACAGTTTAAAAAGAATATTGTTCCACTGGAATGAGAGCCACCCACACCGTTTTCAGAGATGAAGTTTTGGAATGGTTAACTGCATAGTAAGTGACACCAGTGCAGCCTTGGAATTCACTGGAAAGTCAAGTCGCATGTTTTCTCAGGAGTTAAACCAATTGAAATTCTAACTATTAAAAATTACTTCCCATTCTTGGGGTTTAAATGCAATGGACAGTGCCCAGAACGAGATTGCTAAGGGCTAGCTTGTTTGAAAATTTACTGCAATTCTAACTAAAATAACCTGACTGGAAATCTGTCAAGGACATAGAATATCCTTGAAATGATAGAATTCTCCTCAGAATATTTAGAAGTCTTGTCTCAGAATTTATCCTATATCTCGGAATCAAAGTTGATTGATTTTCAAGTTGCAGAGATAAATGAAATAATAATCATGAAAAGCTTAAATTCAATCATTTTACCTTTTTCTAGACCTGAACTTTATGGTTGTTTCTTCACTTTGTATGTGGTAAAATTCAGAAGACTTCATAATATTTTGCCGGGGAGATATACATCCAGTTAAAGTTTTGTTATCATTTGATCAAACTGATTTTGTTGTTTTATTTTGTTTTAGTCATGCCGTCTTAAGATTTTTGAGATGTAAAACTGATTTTATTATTGAATTCTAAAATTATACTTGATTAATTTTTCTTTGCCCTTTTTTTGTTTAGGGTAATTTATAAGGGGAAAATATGGCTTTAGGAGGAAAAAAAGTTGATAAGACAGTCAGAAAATCTAGTTACGATGTTACCTGTTGACAACTTTTCAAGTACAGAACAGATTTTAAAAGTTTGTAATATAGCGTAAAATATTTTGATTTTGCGCTTTAGTGTTTAACCTCAAAATTCCAATGTACTTATTTAATCATGGGTCTGGTTCAATAGATGACATACTTATTTGAATCCTATTCTTAAAAAAAGGTTATTGGTGGTTAATTCATTTTTCTCTTAGATTCTGTTTTACTTAGGAGAAGGTAGATTACATAGACTTGAAAAAATCTCTTCAGGCAAAGTGGTACAGAAAATCAAATCTTTTAAAGACATTTTCTGAAGTGCATAATTCATACCCCACCATATGCGTTAGATACATTTCCTGTAACAAGGTGATTTCTAGACCAATGGGGCTGCTCTGCCCTCTCCCTACATTCAGATATCACAGACACTGCTTTCCAGGAGCAGGCTGATGCTGTGAAGGGGTGACATGGATGTCGGGGGGACTGTGATGGATTTCGGAGTGTAAGCCAGGTCTGAACAGCTACCTGCTGCTAGAGCAGGTTACTGGTTTTCTAGAACCAAGCATCACCACGATTTTCCAAATTATAAGAGAAATTCAGACTTTCATGCACAATCTCTCATATTTAGATGATGACAACTGAACAAATTTAAAAAAATTTAAGATCCTGTGTGAGCCAAATTGAATATGTCCACAGGTCTGCAGACTACCTGCGGGACACTCCCTTCATGCAATAAAAAAACAGTGTTTCAGTACCGTCCACTCAGGTTTATTTTTCTTGCAGAAGAGGAGTGAACATGAATGCATCTCCCCCTTGTTTGTTGACATTTCCTTCTTTCCTTTTTTCCAGGCTATGTGCTGTCCTTGGTCTGTCCGAACTCCTCGCAGGCTTGGTGTGAGATCACAAATGTGTCACAGCTGCTGGCTACTCCTGTCCTCTACAGGGACCTCAATTCCAACTTGAGCGTTTCTACAAATGTAGAAAACAAATATAGTCTTTATGTGGGCCTGGTACTGGCAGTGAGTTCCAGTATTTTTATTGGCTCCAGCTTCATATTGAAAAAGAAGGGCCTTTTGCAACTGGCCAACAAGGGTGTTACTAGAGCTGGTAAGAAACAAATGCAACTAACGAATTCCAGTTTCTAACTGCAGAAATAATCCTCCTTTAAGATCATAATGCCGCAGTAATAATATTTTACTGTCTTCCTTTATCGTAGCTTCTATCTCCAATCTTAGTGGTTTTCCTCTCAGCACTTTCCAGGTTTGAGCCAGCTGTGTCTCCCTAACAGAGGGTCTAAAATCCCTGCTTCAACAGGTCTAGAATGTCGTGTGGGTTCTTCTTTTCGTAGCTTCATTCTGCAGTTTCAGGCGTCAAAATCAGACCATGCTGCTCCACTTGAAACACATCAGTGGCTTGTCTTTGCCCTCAGAATACAGTCTAACATCTTCCCACAGCCTCTGGCCTCATGCACGAGTTGGCCCTTACTCCCTCCCCAGCTTCGTCTCTGCTGCACTCCCGGTCACCAGCTTTCTTCTGGTTCCTGGAATATACAGAGTTCTTTCCCACCTCAAGGTCTTGTCCCTTGGCCTGGAACTCTTTTTCCTCCTCTTCATTTGGCTGACTCATCCTTAAGATCTCAGCTTAAATATCATCACCCCAGAAAGGCCTTCCTGGGCCGTTCTCTCCGGGAAGGTCTCCCGCACCAGCGTGCTCTGTCGTTCTCTGCCGTACACTAGTGGTGTCCTTCATTGCACCTCGGGTCATTTGTCATTGTACACTTGTTGTTTATTTACTTGTTGTCAACGAGTTTACTTGTTTATTGATAGTAGACTCACAGGGATGGGAGTCTTCCCTGGCATAGTGTTTACCACCCAGTAAATATTTGGTAAATCAAATGGATAGCAATAGAATTAGGTTGCTATGGATACTGACATTTCACATGCTGACTAGCTCTGCTTGACTACCCTTCATTAACCAGGAATTTCATATTCATTCTTATCGAGAATAGTATTATAACAGACCTTA
>VMDR010027907.1:0-13376 GCA_007922815.1 Macrotus californicus | reverse complement strand
TTTATCTTTTCAAAGAAACAGCTCTTCAGTTTATTGATGTTTTCTATTTTTTTATGATTTTATTTATTTCTTCTCTGATATTTATTATTTCCTTTTTTCTTCTTCCTTTAGGTTTGGTTAGTTCTTTATTTTCTATTCATTTAGCCATAAGGTTAGATTGTTTATTTGAAATATTTTTGTTGAGAAATCAGCTGGCAGTCTTGTGGGAGCTCCTTTGTACATAACTAACAGCTCATCACTTGCTACTTTTAAGATTCTCTCTTTTGTTATAATATCTGGCATTTTAATTATGATGTATCTTGGTGTGGTCTTCTTTAGGTTCGTATTGTTTGAGACTCTTTGTGCTTCATGGACCTGTATGTCTTTTCTTTTCCCAGGTTAGGAAAGTTTTCAGTCATTATTTTTTCAAAAAGCTTTTTCAAACCTTGCTCTCTCTCTTTTCCTTTTGGTAGTCCTATGATGTAAATATTGTTATGCTTGATGTTGTTCCATAGGTTCCTTAAATTATTCTCATTTTAAAAATTTTTGTTTTTTACTTTTTGCTTTTCTGATTGTGTGTTACCCACTATCTTGTCTTTCAGATTGCTGTTTCAATTCTCTGCTTTATCTAACCTGGTGTTAATTTCTTCAAGTACATTCTTCCTTTCTGACTAGTTCTTTTTTTTTTTTTATAATCCTCACCCATGGATATGTTTACTGATGTGTGTGAGAGGGAGGGAGAGAGACAGAGAGGGAGAGAGACAGGCTGATTGATTCCCTCCCATACACTCTCTGACCTTGTATTGAACCTACAACCTAGGTATGTGCCCTGACTATGAATCAAACCCACAACTCTTTGGGGTATGGGACAATGCTTCAACTAAATGAGCCATCTGGCCAGGACCATTTCTTTTATATCATTTTAAAAAGTTTTCTGTCTCTTTTTGAAGTTCTCACTGAGTTCATCTATCCTTCTCCTAAGTTCATTGAGCATTTTCATAACCAGTATTTTTAACTCTATATCTGGTAGATTGCTTGTTTCCATTTCATTTCATTCTTTTTAAGGAGTTTTGTTCAGTTCTTTCACTTGGGAAATATTTCTTTGTTTCCTAATTTTGGCTGACTTGCTGTGTTTGTTTGTGTGTATTGGGTAGAGTTGCTTTCGGTTTTGTCAAAGTAGTCTTATGTAGTAGGTGTCCTGTGGGGTCCAGTGGTGCAGTCTTTCTGATCGCTTGAGCTGGGTGCTCCAAGGGTGTTTCTTGTGTAAGCTGTGTGTGCCCTCCTGTTGAAGTTGAACCTTGATTGCTGTTGGCATGTCTGTGGAAGGGGTTGACTCTCAGACTGACTGGCTGTGATGGCTGACCATGACCACAACAGACAAGCTATTGTGTGGGGGCTGACCCCATAGAGTAGAAGTCACTTTGGTAAGGTTCTAGGGCCAGCTGATTCTGCCTTTTGGGTGTGTCCTTTGTGGTGCTTCTTGGGAGGGACTCCAGTGCAGATCAAGGTCATCCACTTTTGGTTCTGGGCTTGGAGCCACCTGGTAGGAGCTACAAAGTGGTCTGCATTTATTTGCCACTTGTGCTGGGGTTAGAGGTACTTGAGAGAGACCATGCTGTGAACAGAGGCTGGCTTAGTTGTGCCACACTTGGGACCCTTTGGTGAACACCACAGTGTGAGCTGAGGTCAGCCTCCATCGAGGTTGGGCTTGTGGCTGCTTAGCTGCTGCTATGTTCCAAGCCAAGACTGGCCACCACTTATGCCAGGGTTGGGGCTACCTGATGGGAGTTACAATGCAAGTTGAAACCAGTCACCACTTTTACTGGGCTTGGAGCTACTTGACAAAAGATACAAGGCACAATTAGGCCAGCCGCTGCTTGTTTGGGGTTTGTAGAACTTTCAAAGACTTTAGGAAAGTCAACAGGGTAAGCTGAGGAAGACTGTTTGTGTGAAGCGCCTGCTGAATTTGGTTCGGGGGCAAAGGGGTATGGGTTAGATGGGGCAGGGTCTCAGAGAATCACCAGGGCAGGTTTAATGGAGTTAGCAGGTTAATAGAGAACACAAATTTGGCACCAGACTGCACTTGGTCTGGCTGATTGGGAAGTGAGTTCAACAAAAGAATAATGGCACCTGCCAGGATTTTATTACCAGGAAAGATCTTCCCTGAACCCTGCCCCTCCAGACTTCACTCTGAAGTTAGTCAATTTAGTTCCCCACTAAATTAGTTCCCTACTAATTTAGTTATGTCCATGGTATTTTCTGAGCTTCTGCCCCTGATTAGAGTGAATGAGTTTATGAGCAAGCAAGTCTGCATGTAGCTCCTCAATAGGAGTGTATAGGTCTCCAGAAGCCCTCTGCCTCACTCATACACAGTCCTCTGATTTTCATGGCCAGATATTATGGGGTCCCCTTCCTGGCACTGGTGCTCTGAGCTAAGGAGCTTGGTGTGAGGCTGTGACCCCTCACTCCACAGGGAGAATCTCTTCAGCTGAGATACTCCTCCAGATTCTTAATTATCACACCATGGATGTGGGACTTGTTTTTCATCTGCATCCCTTCTACCAGTCTTGACTTGTCTTCTTCTGAATATCCTTAGTTATGGGACTTCTGCTCAGCTAGATTTGAAGTGGTTTTCAGTGATAGTTGTTCTGTAGTTTAGTTGTACTTTTGATGTAGTCCTGGAAGGAGGCAAGCACAGCATTTACCTACACTGCCATCTTGACCAGAAGTCTCTGACTATTTTCAATTAAGACAGACATTGAAAAGAGCTACAAAAACTTAAGACAATACAACTAATTTTACTAATTTTATTGTCTTGAAAAATATAGTTATTTTTATAAAAAGATGATATATAGGTGTATGGACTGAATGTTTGTATCCTCCCAATATTTGTATGTTGAAATCTTAACCACCTATCCTATTAAGATGTGAGGAATTTGGGAGGTAATTAGGTCCTGAGAGTAGAGCCTTCATGAGTGGGTTAGTGCCCTCATGAAAAAGGACACCAGAGATCTCACTACCCTCTCACTTTCATGTGAAAATACAAGGAAAGGACAGCAGTTTGTAACCTTAAAAAGGATCTCAGCAAAATTCAACTGTACTGGCACCCCAATCTCAGACTTCCAGACTCTGGAACCATGAGAAATAAATTTCTGTTGTTTATGAGTCATTTAGTCTATGGTATAATGGAAGCCCAAACCAACTAAGATGATACGTTAACATGTAATGGGTTTATAATTATTATTTTAATGAATCAACAAATAAATATCTTAAACCTACACTTAAAAAAGGTTTTTGAAGTTCTGTAGTTTTAAGTATATAAAGAGTTCTGAGATCCCAGTTTGAGTACACCTAGTCAAACTATTTTAGGCATAAACCTACTTTTTCACCTAAAAAGTATCAAGAATATCCTCTATGTCAAATGTTATATCCAATAACATAAATAATAGCTGCCTTTTATTAAGTGCTTAGAACGTCCCAGAGATCATTCTAGGCAGTTTGTATACTTTAACTCATTTTCTTTTGCTCTTGATAAATGACCCTGTGAGAGGCAGGTGCTATTTACCATGTACTACAAATGAAGAAACTGAGACACAGAGTGGTTAAGCCACTTGCCCAAGAATATGCAGCTAATTAGGTAATCCAGCACGTTTTGAACACAGATACTATGACTCTAGAGCTTATAGACTTCACAATAATCAAAAGTATGGGAGTCCCAAAATCTCTGTGCATCAATTCACATTAAATAGTTGTAAATTACTATAGTAGTATATAGATCTTTGGTTAGGAATAATTACAGTGTAATTTGGGGTAGCTGAATTATGGACCATGAATCATTAACCACTGTAAGTGATCCATGGTTTTGGTGTGCCTGTTGTTTTTGCACAGACCTTCTAGTACCTGAAAAAAACTCCAAGACAAGGAAGGACTTGCCCTTTGCCTGCACAATATTTCAAGATTCTTGGTGAATGCTAGTGGTTTCCCTATCAAACTATGAGGGGTAACTTCCCTAACTTCACCTTTACCCCCAAATCCAGCACATATCTTCTTATACACTCTCTCATGAGCTTGTACTTTTTCTTAGGCCATTTATCAGTTTGTAGTAATATTTTTGTAGTCTGGATTTCTAAGACCCTTCAATAGACTAAGTGCTCAAAGAGGACAGGGATACTGGCTATTTGCACTCATTGTTCTATCCTCTGAATCTAGGATGGTGCCTGGGACACAGTTGCTGCTCAGTAAACAGGAATGAATAACTGGAACACAGACACTCTCAGATGCCTTTAGCATTTGCACATCAGCTCCAGATATGCCCTGGCTCCCACCAGCCTGGATTTGTGCCTCTTTCTGGGGCTACTAGAGCCAGCTTTGTCTGTGTCAGTGGGGAGATGGAAGTACCTGAAAATTCCTGTGTTTCTGTGGACAGCCCTTAACCAATGACTAATGAGAAGAGCAACAAGTTTAAATATTCCAAACCTGTCCCCCTTCATCAAGACACTCTGAGTTCACATTACTGTCTTTCTAGAGCCCTGCTAATAGGACAGAGTCAAAGTCATCCTCAGTGGGACCTGGCTGATACCACACCCTAGCCTGCTCCCTTCCCATCTCCCTTCCTGCCACCTTATCAGTTTTCCCTGTAACACTTCCTAAAACCTCACTCAAATCCTTGCCTCCAGTCCTCTTTCTAGGGAACTCATCCTACTATACAGTGGGACTGTGTTCAATCATCTCTATGCCCTTCATCCTTCTTGACACTCCATATTTGTTGAGTGGACGAATGTTGGCATCTCATTTATAATTCTAGAGTTCTGGGGCAAGATTTAAAGAGTAGAATGACTGGGAAAAAAACTATCCAACAAAATTGTCCAGAAATCTTGATAATTAAGATCTTGGGAGTATAGTATCAACAATGCTGTCCTGAAACTAGTTTATACTGGTTTGTGGCAGCCAGTTATTAAATATTCAGGATTTATGTCAAGTGGTTGTTAAAACCCTTGGTGTTTTGATATTTGACATGGTGGTGAATTTACAACACTGAAATTAGCAGATGCTACAAATCAGGGCTCATCTCTGCACACACACACACACACACACACACCCACTCTCCTGAGCCAGGTTACTGCCAGTTTACCATACTAATGGAAATAACACTTTCGGGTTAAAAAGAAAAAAAGGCTGTACAACAAATATAGTGTAGTGGTTAAAACTATGGGTTCTGATATCAGGGAGACCTAGGTTCAACTGTATTGTTACTTATTTGTTCTGTAATTTGGGGCAAGTTATTTAATTACTTTGTGCCTGTATTTCCTCAGCTGTAAAACAAGGATACCACCTTTTGTCTCTTGACCTTACACATATGAGAAGTGCTTAAGCAGCTCAGTGAATGATAGTTCTTGTCAAATTAGAAGGACCGAGAAACACAGAAAGGTCCTAAACATGGTCTTGGGTGTTAGTGACATGGTATCCCCATGTCAGCAGAGAGTGCTTTCCTCTGGTTGTCAGCCCAGCCCTATCATGTCACCTTGACCAAAAGCTGTGGTTCTTGGTGAACTCTTAAGAAGATTTGTTGCTGGTCCCAGCTCAGTGCTTATCACCTAGAAACCCCAAGCACCAGATGTTGGTTTGTTTGATGGATATCTCAGAGAAGAAATGACCACTGGCACTTGGCCTCTGCAACTCCCTTTAAGAAAAGACAATCCATTCAAGGCAGATTTGTTAGCAGATAGCAGGAATCACATTGCCCCTGAGACAAGGAGGCATTATAATGACACAGAACCATCCCATCATATTTGGCAATTACTAAACATGAAATACATATCCTGAGTTAAATGCAAAGGGTTATCTGAAACTTCAGCAATTCTAGAGTTGGGTAGCTGAAGCTGCCATGTCTCCTTGGGATCATCTTTCCCATACCTGATGACTTCCTACCACAGCCACTTTGACTCTAGCCACGGGAGCATGTTGGGCCTGTTTGCATGCCCTTGGAAGTAGCCCTCAGGAAATGGTGGACCAGAGTTCCAGGATAAATCCCCAGCTTCCTCACCTCTTGGGTGAGACAGCTCTGAGGCATGTCTACAGTAGCACCCAGAAGTGCTAGGCCCAGTTGGCTACAGCAGAGACCTTACTGTATAAGTAAGTTTCCTTCCCTTCCCTTCTCCACTTCCTGGGTTCACTTCTTAAATAAGGTACAAGTACTCACGGCTTTGTCTCAGGGTTGGCCTCTGGGAGAATTCAACCAAAGACAAAGTTATGCCAATTACTTGACACCTACTATGTGCCACAGTATTTGGTACTTTCCTCTGTGGGCAGGCTTTATGGAGAAGATGGGATATGAGATAGGACAAGTGAAAGAGAGGGAACTGAACTAAGAGTGGCAAAGCAGGCCGGATTTCAGATGAAGAATTATTTGTCTTTTGCTCTCCCTCTATCTTTCTTGGATTGTGGCATGCAGCAGGTACCAAACTTGTCAATGTTAACTGCGAACATTTTACCAAGATCCAGAGGTATGGGCTTGCTGGAGTTACCCCAGTGAATGGAGCAGATGTTTACTATGGAGCTTGCAGACTGGCCTTTTCCATTTGTAATAATGACAGATAGCATTTATTAAGCTTTCACTCTTTGTCAGGTACTGTGATCAAAGGTATACTCACATTCAGTTACCACAACAATGCTATGTGAGAGGTGGATACTATTACATTTCATTTTGTGGATAAGGAATTTCAGTCTCAGAGAGGTTGCCCACATAAAGATATAAAGTACAGACAAGTGCAAGCAGGATTTAAACTTGGAGCCCATGCTCCTGACCCATGGCCACTAGGGTCCTGGGCCCTGAAGTGTGCTGATGATATATTGATCAAATTCCCTCTCTTATCCCTCTGGACCAGAGTCACTATTCAATTATCCTAGGGAACAGCCTTTCTCTGATTCTTTCTGTTTTCAACAATGTGTCGATATTCATGGAATATTGCAATCTCTACCCTTTTTCTACCTTCATGCTTTTGAGATACTTCCCCCCTCCATCAAACACATTTGTTACAGTTACATCAAAGAAAGCCCACCACTGCCCATTGACAGAGACCTGAAACAGGGCATTTGGCTTTAGTTTTCCATGGAAGAAAACTAAAGATCACACATGTCAGTCTGAATGTTGGCTGTGAAACAAGTATTTTCTTTGTCCAAATGACTTAGGCAAAATGGAAACAATATTTTGTTCACACTGGCATGGGCCAATATTTCACAAAGAAAACACTGCTCAGGATCAATGGAATCTTGGAGTGAAATTGGATTTCCTTCTGTCCTTCAGTTTACAGTCCTCACCAAGCTACTCCGGTATCCTGCTCACTTGCCTGTCTCCATCTTTCCACGAGTGTAAGAGATCAGATGACATTGTGAGAGAGAAGATGCTTAAACTGGGTCCTTAATCCCTGGTTAACTGAGAACCTCTTTTGGGAAGGGGCTGGCTATATAAGGCTGCAGCACACAGACTCCCAAATGAGCTAGGATCAGAAAACTCTCAACACTTTCCTGATTGTCTGGAAGACGGGGGTCAAGAGGGCTTGGTTTCAACAGGCTGGCTTTGATTACTTGGCATTTGGTTCTGTGCTCTCAGTCCTCCATTTAGAGCCTGACCAGGTCAGCCTGATGCCAGCTTGTCACCCAGAGGACTGTGAAATTACATATGCAGTTAGCTGGCCCCAGCTGAACAGGCTTGAGAGATAAAAGTCTCAGTTGCTAAGGCTTTTGTTGACTTGTTTGGGAGCCAGTTCTTTTGGCCTGATAATGACTGTGGGTCCTGAAATAATAGTTCTGGTCCTAGGCTTCTGTGTCCAGGCTGAGAACAGGAGGAGAGGGGCATGTGACTAAGTGGGCAGGCTGCTCAAGCACTGACATCAGAGGTAGCTGGAACTGGCCAGGGGAGGCATTAAGAGGAGGTTGGAAGGCTGGGAAAGGAAAGAGACAAACGTATTTCCCCAAATCTCTCTTCTCTTCAAACAATCAAAATTTTAAGGAGTCAGAATCTCACAGGGCTGGGATTAAGATGAAGTGAATGAGGCCAAGTTGTACAAATACAGGGTCAGATACTGACTTTATTTAAAATATTGGTATTTAGTTTACCATGGAGTTTTTGCATTAATTTATATTTTAAAAATATTTCATGGGAATATTATTTATCTTGATTACTAAGATTTTTGACTCTCTCACAGAGTTGCATCTGAAGCAAGGGCCTCTTTTCCTCACTTAGTCCTGACTTTGCCTTCCACATATATGACACATTACACTCACAGAAAAACACTCTATGGAGAGGGTCAGATTCTACATGATTTTCTATAAACTGCTTCTGTTCACTCAACAATATGTGCTGAGCATTTCTACGTGACAAATACAGTTCTACATTATCCTTTGCTTGAAAGGATATGCTGTTCCTGACATCTCCTGTGCTTCAACCCAATGCCACTGTTTGTGTTTGCATTTCTGGTCAGAAGTGTTGTCCAGAACTGGAAATTGCCACACTGGTTCTGGATGCAGCAGAGAGCCCTGCAGAAGTGACACCTCAGGAGTATCCAATGGTTGAAAGGAGTTCATGTATAAAAGCCACTGCTTCTTTGCCCCCTGGGTGGGGCAACTCTGAGATATATTGTCCACACTGGGTCCCAGAGCATAGCCACCAACACAGACCAAAGTTGCGTTTGTTGAGATTGGTCTTAAATGGCTTCTCCCAGACAATTACCTGACTGGTCACTCTCTCTTCCCTTGGCTCCTCCCCATACTGAAGACCCTTACCTCCATCCTGAGACAGCAGGCTCTCCCATTCCAGGGCCACTAGTCCTGCTGGGAGTTTGCATCCCAAAAGGAGCAGGTCCTTTGGGAGGAACCAAGATGGTAACTATCTCCCACTGCTGCATTGAAAGGCTTAAGATTTCATTTCCTGAGTTTTGTATGTCTCAGTAGGGCCACCTTTCTCTTCATTTGTCAGATGTCAGCACATTTACTTTCACTACTGCCTACCCTTAATGTTTTGCCCACAAGGAGTCCACCCTGAAAATGAGAGTCTGACTTGAACACCCACTAAACAGACATCCTAGATCTTGCACAAATATGACTGTCCTTTTACTTGGGAATCCCCAGGGACTGATGAGGAAAGACAAATTCAGGATTTCTGTCATGGAAGGCTTATTCCCAACAGCCTGGCTCCTCTCTCTTACTAATAAAGCAATTTTCAGCTTCCCATCAGTCATCTATACATCTTCACCATATCACCTTTGTAGGACAACTGCATGGAAGTGGCCTTCCAGCTCAACAGACCAACCTGAGCAGGTAGGGCTTCCTACATAACCACTTGATAGTCTCTTGTATCCAGAATGTTAGAGGCCATGTCTAACTGTCACATTTCAGGTCTCTGCTTATGTCATGGTTGCTCACATTCCATTGACAGATGCAATCCCCAAGGCCAAGCAAGCTTCAAGTCAAGGAGACAGCAGTAACCTCATCCCTAAAGGAGCAGGAAGGAGAGTGATATTTACTCACCTATTACACAGTCTATCTCACTACCCTTCCAGGCTCACTTTGAGCCCTCTACTCCTGGTGCTATTCAGCCACACTAAATGCATCCTGCTGTCTCCAGCCTCAGGGCCTTTGCACATTATTACTCTCTCTACCTGGAAGGCTCTTTCTTCTTTCAGTCCTCTATTACTCCTTCTGATCCTTCAGGCTTATGTTTCCCTCTTCCTCCCTTAGAGAATACTGCCCTAATACCCAGATTAAGTTGTTGCCCTAAACCTGCACTCTGGATCATTTAGTCCTGTCCCGCTTACAGGAAACCCCTTTGTTATGAACACTGTCACATTTTACATCCCTGTACTTTGGCTCTTGTTTCTTCCTCTTCCTGTGATCTCTTTCTGTCTCTGTCCACCTGGCTCCTTCTTGCAATTCACAGCTCAGCCTAAACATCATTTTCCCCAAGCGCCCAAGTTAAAGTAGCACATCACATCCAGCATCAACACTTATAATTGGCATGCTTTCTTAGTCATTCAATTGTTGCACTAGCATGCATGCCCAAGTAAAGGAAGAGTCCTTGTCTAACTTGTCTAGCCTCATGTCACCAGAGCCTGGCACAGTGCTTGCCACATGCTAGGAACTCAAATACTTTTTAATGGATTAGTAAATCTGGTAACAGTGCTTCAGCAGCTCTTGGCTCTCATATCTGTTAGATTATAACTTCCATGCTGTCAGGGAGCAGACCTCTTTGCTGTCACACCCCCATCTGAAAGACAAGGCGAAGCAGGTGCTGGGTGATGAGGACTTAAGTGTGCACTAATCACCTAAAAGGTCATCCTGGTTGAATCCCTGCTGACAAGAGGACAGGTACACTATAGTTGACCTCCTGTGGGAGATGTAGTTGATCTATGGGAGATGACCCCATAGGGAGGGGAAAAAGCCCCAAAAGATATGTCTGTAAGTGCTGGTCAGGGCCCAGGACTATGGGATAGAACACTCTTTAGAATTACCCCAACACAGTGGCAAGGGAACTGGCCTTTATCTAAGATCTAACTTCCTATAGGTATTAGCTGAGGGCTGCTGGGGCATTCACTTCTGGAAGTTCTATCCATTCCTGGCCTGGGAAGTCCTATACAAGGATGACAGTAGGAAATATCAGGTCATATCTGTCTGCCCAAGTGTGAGGGGAGCAGACAGTGTAGGGACCAACCAAGGTCCAGATAGGACCTCACAGCAGGATGATCAGTGGCATGGTCAGGACACGGGAAAGACAGAGAAAAGCCTACATGTGCTTTCCTGGCTGTGTCTGAAGCAGCTCAGTGGTCTCAGCAGGAAGGATCCTTTCCTGTTAGCAATTACTCATCAAGGGGGAGACCCAGGATCCAGGCTCAGAGCCATCAGCAGTTACCTGACAATTACTACTGGCTTTTTAAAAGTAATGGACAAGCAGAATCAGAGAGTGTTGCTGCCTTTAAAAAGGCTGAGAAAGCCAGACAAGATGGAGGTGCAGGTAGACACACTGTACCTCCTCACACAACCAAAAGAAGGAAAACAACAAATTTAAAAACAAAAAACAACCAGAACTGACAGAAAATCAAACTGTATGGAAGTCTGACAACCAAAAAGTAAAAGAAGAAATAATTCATCCAGACCAGTAGGAAAGGTGGAGTCGGGGATCCAGGTGGAGAGGACTCTTGGCAAAGCAGTGGTTGGAGGACCCAGCAAGGCGGTGGCTTGTGCACTCTTTGGTCCCACATTTGCTTTCATATAAACTGGGAGGAACAACTGGGGAGTGAGATAGACCACGCAACCCAGGGTTCCAGCATGGAGAAATAAAGCCTCAAAGCCTCTGACTGAAAACACCTATGGGAGTTGAGGCGGCAGCAGGACAAACTCCCATCCTCACAGGAGAATTCGTTGGAGAGACCCACAGGGTCCTAGAATATACAAACCCATCTGCCCAAGAATCAGCACCAGAGGAGCCCAATTTGATTGTGGGCAGCAGGGGAAGTGACTGAAAACCAGCAGAAAGCACAGCAAGTGACACTTTTCTCTCATGGACCCCTCCCTCACATAGTATGACACAACACATAGACTTGGGTTGCCCTGCCTTGGTGAACACTGAACGCTCTGCCTCTTACTACGAAAGTGGAGCACCGAGATAGAAGAAAATGGTCCAAATGAAAGAACAGATCAAAGCTCCAGAAAAAATACAACTAAGTGACAAAGAGATAGCCAACATATCACATGCACAGTTAAAAACACTGGTAATCAGGATGCTCACACAATTGGTTGAATATGGTTGCAAATTAAAGGAAAAAGATGAAGGCAATAAAAAGTGAAATAAAGGAAAATGCACAGGGAACCAACAGTGAAGGAAAGGAAACCAGGACTAAAATCAATGATTTGGAGCAGAAGGAAGAAAGAAATATTCAACCAGAACAGAACGAAGGAACAGAATTCAAAAGAATGAGGAGAGGCTTAGGAACCTCCAGAACATCTTTAAATGTTTCAACATCTGAATCATAGGGGTTCCAGAAGGAGAAGAGGAAGAGCAAGAAAATGGAAAAAACAATAAAGGAGGACTTCCCCAATTTAGCGAAGGAAATAGACTTGTAGGAAGTTCAGGAAGCTCAGAGAGTCCCAAAGAAGTTGAACCCAAGGAGGAACACACCAAGGCACATCATAATTACATTAGCCAACATGAAAGATAAGGAGAAAATCTTAAAAGGAGCAGGAAAAAAGGAGTTACCTACAAAGGAATTCCCATAAGACTATCAGCTGATTTCTCAAAAGAAACCCTGCAGGCAAGAAGGGGCTGGAAAGAAGTATTGGAAGTCATGAAAGGCAAGGACCTAAATCCGAGATTACTCTATCCAGCAAAGCTTTCATTTAGAATGGAAGGGCAGATAAAGTGCTTCCCAGAAAAGGTCAATTTAAAGGAGTTTATCATCACCCAGCCCTTATTAAATGAAATGTTAAAGGGACTTAACCAAGAAAAAGAAGATAAAAAACATGAACAGTATCATTACTGAAGATGGCAGTGATGTGGGTGATAGCAGGGCCCAGGTCTCCCTGTGCCCAGCTGGAACACCTAGCTGATCTTCTGAGGAACAGCGTGAACAACCAATGGAATCCCAGCTTATATGAAGTTTGGAAGCAAAAAGTTGCAGAGGACATTGAAAAACAGATGGTGAGGAGATTGCGCTGGGACGGTAAGTCCCTGGAATCTGCACAGGGACCAAGCCTGTATGGCCCCAGCACCTGCTGCTGGATACAGGGAGGACAGTTAGAGCACCAGCTTCCTCCCCTACCAAAGCAGGGAGGGCAGCCTGTCTCCAGGAGGGACCCGGATGCTGGAAGTCGCTGGGGGGAATAGAGACAAAGTAGGAGACTCACAGAGGTGGTACAAATCCACTGAAACTGTGGGTGCTGGCACCAGAGAAATTGAGGTGCCAGGCGACACCTGGAGAAGGGAGGAGTTGGGCTGTGTTGGACCCTGACTCAGTAGTCTCCAGACTAGTTGGAAAGTTGGGCTGTGTGAAAAGCCCAGTGCTCCTTAAAGAAGGTGGGCCACTTCTTTGTAAGGAACTCTCAACAGTGGCTGACTTGCCCTGAGGGAAATACCAGCTGAGCCAGCCTGGAGACTAAATGGAGAGCAGAACTGCATGCATCCAGCTTGCCACGGGCTTCATGCCCCAGATTGACTCACGCTGTGCACCCAGAGACTGAGTGGTTAATTTGAGCCTGGCAGCTCATGGAGAACCTGGGCTAGCAGAGGCTGGGAAATTGTGACCCAGACCTGGTCCCCATCATCTTAAAAACATAGGAAGGGAGAGAAGAGAAGCCCAGCCCCACTCTTCCTGTGGCATCCAGGAAGACCAGCACAACTCGCTGAACAA
>VMDR010027906.1:0-13399 GCA_007922815.1 Macrotus californicus | reverse complement strand
GGGAGGAGATGGGACAACTGTAATAGTATAATCAATAAAATATATTAAAAAAAAAGAAAATTTAGCTGGTTTACATTTTTGGAAATCCCTTAAAGTCAGGCAAACATTTTACTTAATTCACTAGACATTAGGGGACCACTGAAGAATTTTGTGAGGATTATTTCAGCAATAATATGTAAGGAAAATTAGACAAAATATTAAAAGCATAATTGGGCCCTGGCTGGTGGTGTTCAGTGGGTTGGAGCATTGTTCCCAAAGGTTGCAGGTTCGATTCCCAGTCAGGGCACATGCCTGGGTTGCAGGTTTGGCTCCTGGTTGGGGCATGTGCAAGTGGCAACTAATGAATGTTTCACTCTCAGATCGATGTTTCTCTCCCTTTCTTTCCTTTCCTTACCCTCTCTCTCTAAAATCAACAAGCATGTCCTCAGGTGAGGATTGAAAAAAGCATAGCTGGAAATTAAGTGACCACTGCAGTCCTCTCTCTAGGTCTGGATTCCAAGCTTGGTGTGCATGAGAATAGTTTTGTGTTGCTAACTAAAAAGTCAGAGACTATGACTCAGTTCCTAAGTGGTGGAGCTCAGGGATCTTTATTTTTAGCAAAACCCACAGTGGTTCTGTGCATATTAAAGTCTGAGTGTTTAAGTAACAGGTGAGAACCTGACCTTGAACGCAGCGGAAGACATGGCTAATAGAGCATGAAGGAGACCGCTGGGGCACCCTGCTGCAAAACCCAAGTTGTTATTGATGGCTCAGTTTCAGTTCTGAGGCACCCTTAACTGAAGCATCAAAAACAGTGACTTTCTTAAGCTATATGGTGCTAATTCTCAGAATTGCTTCCTGGAGGTGGCTGTAAAGTTGAGCACTGCTTTAAAACACATGGCTTGTGGTCAGATCGAACAAATCAGGAACACATTGAGAGACTTGGAGTGTCATCACTACTTCTTATGCTCCTCATCTCCTAAAAGCATGCTGGGGCTGCTCAGGGAGATTGTGGGGGGAAGAGGAAGATGAGGGTGAGTTCTTCTCGGCCAGAAATACTAGCTCCTCACTCTCTCATAGCAGGGTCAATGTTTGTGAAATGAATAAATGAGTGAGTGAATGGGTAAAGAGGAAACATGGTTGACTTTGGATGGAGGTTTATTGGACAGTGGTCCCAAAAGCATCAAGAAACATAACATCACCAGTGTCCTAATATCAAAGATTTTTAAAATTAAAAAAATATTGATTCAGGAAGTCTCTGTGACTTTCGACCACAACTAAGAACATAGGTAAACAAGAGGGAGAAAACCTCTTCATCTTCCTTGTGGGGCCTTTACCTCCTGTTCCCAGAAACACTTGCACTAGAATTTTCTACCTAGTAACAGTCAGCGGCAGAGAGGATATTTCAGATGAGGACATTTCTGATGGAGTCTCTTTAGAACAACATACATTTTCTGGTACCGGATTCTCCTCCTTTTTTTGGAAAATTCAGCAAAGGATAACATAAAGCTCAGCAGAGAGCCTCAAGATTGGTGCTGCAAAATTTATTTGCTCCTAAGAAATGTAGTTATAGTTGTGCATAGATGCTGCATGAACAGTATTTATAAATATTCCTCTACTCAATAGAAAACAATGTCTTGAGTGCTGATAAGCATATGTTTGGTTAAATAGTGTGTTAAATTCTGGAAAACAACTAATTTCTAGGCCATTTACTAAAGCATAATTATTAACATAATTACTAAAACTAAGGTTATTAATTATAATTATTATGGATCATATTTTTAGCAGTGAGAATAACTTAGTTTGATAGTTGCTGAAGCAATTCCTTCCATGGAAAAGACTACAGGCCAGTAATAAAGAAGATAACCTTATTTAAATTGATATCCATGTCATATTATTCCTAATACATTTGACTCTTGAGCCGTGACTCTTTGAGCTCTGTCACTTAGAAGATAAATATATCCCATATGCATTTGACTAACTGGTGTTTCAGCTTCCAGAATATTATATACAGTACATTACTTTAATTTGAAAAAGCTCAGAAATCTAGCAGGTGTTTAGTTTATTGGCAAGTAATAAAATTCCCCTTTTTATTACTGTAGCATATTAACATTATTCTTAGGTGACTTGAGGTAGATCCTATTTATTTTATTTGTGGTTTGCTAGGATTACAGAAGTGACAGGACTGTACTGCAGAAGGGATTTGCCTACTCTAATGAGAACAGTGGCATTTCTAGCTATAGTATATCCTGGCTACACTTCATCACATGCCATAGACAGCTGTGTGATAGAAACAATGAGACTCCGGCTGCAGACAAAGTGGCTATTGTCTGAGGGCACCCTGAATCATCCATTCTCATTTCATAGTCAATATGCTTACCAATTTCAGTCATAACCATATGCATTTTATAAATCTTAGTATTGAACTCCAATATACAGAAATACATAATTGGCAATGATCATAAGCAAAATTTAGACTTAAATTCCACATCGACTGGCATTGTTAAATTTACCTTCTGTGATAATTAGATAGCGGAACAGGAACTACACATGGCCTTCCTTATGAAATTAGGCATCTTTTAAAATTATTCATCCTATACCATTCTAATGACATTCAATTATCATAGTTAATCCCATTTTAGGGTAATTTAGATGCAAAAATATTCCATATTGAGCTCCTTTTTCCTTCCAGATTTGTTGCAGTATTAATGTGATCTTTTTAGACTCTTGCAAATTACAATTACAGATATAGTCTATATAGAAGAAAATACTAATCATTTTTGTAAGATAACTACATTTACTACATGTTTATTATCCAAACATACACAAAACCATTGTGTGTGGAACAAATGCTGAACAATAAGAATAAAAGATTTGTTTATTGGATTTATTTACAAATACATTCAGGATTCACTGGAATTTTGGAAAAATCAGGCAAAATCAATATAAGCATTAAATTGATTAATTATAGCAGCTAATTCCAGGCTCCAGTCCTATAAGTAAAGCTAAGATCCCACTCTCTCCCCATCACCCACTAAAGAAAAAAGTGTTTGTGTGTGGGGGGGGTACAGGGAGGAAACAAGGGTAAGATATAAACAAGAATCTTGAAATCCTCTTTAAACACTGAATTTATATTAAGTAGCAACTTATATTTGACATTTAAATGTTTTTCCAGGAATTTTCTACTTGAGGGTATTTTTTTTGGTCACCCACTGATTTGGAAATATTTTGACCTTCACGTTCTAGACCAGCGATTTTCAACCTTTTTCATCTTGCGACACACACCATTTATTACTAAAATTCTGTGGCACACCAAAAAAAATGTTATAGTTTTGCTAATCTGACAAAAATAGTTATAATGTTGATTCATTTACCGCAGATGGCCATTGTTATATTAGCTGTTGTCACTTCTTTAACTGGACAATCCAAGGGAAAAGAGGTCAGTGCCCCTGACTAGACAGTCAGGTACTGTATGTTTTAAAAATTCTTGCGCTGCATCAGTTGAAAATTGCCATTCCAGACTGTCCAGTAAATGCCTTGAAAGACTGTGGGAAAGGCTGAATGTACAGTCCTTCCTGTCTAGAATGAAACAAATCAAAAATTCCAAGAGAAAGATGATTCTTTAAGCTATTTCTGCTGAATGAAACTTTTATACTAATTTTATAGGGATGTACCAAAATCCTGAATATGGACTTAATCAAAATATTAATGGTTTAAGAGAAAAGTCATTGGTTGTTTAAAACACGTGTGAAGGTTTTTAGTTTCTATTGAGTTTCACTTGTTTATGAACTATCAAAATAATGCTAAATTTTTAAAAAGCTACTGGCATTTGAGCACATTCATATCATAGAGTTTGAGTATATTTTCTGGAATTCATGTACTCATTTATTTAATCATTCATTCATCATTTTTGTCCACACTTATTAAACACCTAATCTGCGCTAAGTTTTCAAGGAGAATCTTTATTCTTTGACCTAATGGAAATCAATGCAGTGCTTCCTTGTGCCTCAGGGCCTCACAGAGCTATTAGTGGACACAGTTCCTTCCATTTTTACTTTCAGCCTCATCTCTCCTAATACTCAGAAGCAAACCCAGGCTGTGAACCAGGCTCACAGGTACTAGAAGGCACTCACCATTGATATGTTATTGGGCCAGTTTCTCTGCCTGACATACGCTTCTCTTGGAAGGAAATCTCTCTGGGGCACCTGGATGAAACGTGTGTATTGATTCCCCGCAGGCTTACCAGGGTACCACACGTGTGCAGACAAGTTGGCACTGGGAGGGTCTAATGGAGATTCCCTTTTAAGGTTCAATGGAGTTCTGATTGGGAAGTATCTCCTTCCAGCCAATGAGTGGCATGGGAAAATAGTCTTTATAAGGATGAATAGAGCTTGGATGGATGCTTGGGCCAATGACCTGATAGACTGAAAATTTATTAGAGAGAGGTAGCTTTAAACATTTGCCTCTCCTGAGAAATTTAAAATTGGTTTAAGAATTGGTTAAGCACGACCTTATAATAGTGGAGATTAGTTCAAAGCTACAGTTCACAATTGTTTTCAGTTATGCACTTTTTGTAAAACAGTGAACATTGTTTGTGTGGTATGGTTGCATAAGAAGTCACACACCAGAACTGTGGCTGATGGATAATCGGGAGAAACCTCCTTCACTTCCATTCTCGTGAACTTCTTCCAACTTCCTGATGGGCCATTACATGTTGTTGGTACCATATCGCAACCTTTCTCCTTCTGGACAAAAAATAGACATGCAGCTCTATCTTTGCACAATGACTTCCTTTTTTAAATTTTAGTTTTCAATTACAATTTGTATTCAACGTTATTTCATATTAGTTTCAGGTGTACAGCATAGTGGTTGGACAGTCATGTACTTTACAAAGGTTTCCCCCAATATTTCAAGTACCCACCTGGAACCATACACAGTTATTACAACGTTACTGACTGTATTTCTTATGCTGTACTTTGCATCCCGATGACTGTTGTATAACTGCCAATGTGTACTTCCCGATCCCTTCACTTCTACATTTAGCCTTCAATCCCCCTGCCATCTGGCAACCAACAAGTCTGTTCCTGCATCTGAGAGTCTCTATTTTGTTTGTGAGTTTATTTTGCTCTTCAGGTTCCACATACAAATGAAATCATGTGGTATTTGTCTTTCTCGGACTGGTATTTCTTTTAGTTAGCACAATACCCTCTCTAGGTCCATCCACACTGTTGCAAGTGGTTAGGATTTAATTTTGTATGTCTGAGTAATATTCCATTGTATACATGTACCAGAGCTTTTTTATCCTCTCATCTATTGATGGGCAGTTGGATTGCATCCATCTCTTGGCTATTGTTAATAACGCTGCAATGAACATAGGGATGTATCTACTCCTTCAAATTAGTGTTTGGCGTTTCTTCAGATATATACCCAGAAGTGGAATCACCGGCTTGTACGGCAGGTCCATTTTAAATTTCTTGAGGAGCCTCCATACTGCTTTCCACAGTGGCTGCACCAGTCTGCATTCCCACCAATAGGGCACAGGGTTCCCTTTTCTCCACATCCTCGCCAACACTTGTTCTTTGTTGATTCATTGTTGGTAGCTCTTCTGACAAGTGCACGTTGTTTCTGAGTGTGTTTAAAGAGTTATTGGATAAAAACCTGAGGCCCAAATACATTTTTATTTTCATTAAAACAAACTTTCTACATAAGTAAGTTTGATCACATAACATTAGATATTATAGGGCACACATACAAATTTTAGCCGTCCACAGGATGTATGGAATGAGGCATAGAATTAGATAATCAAAATTTACCATACTGATGGCAAACACCTGTTTGTACAGAAACTAAATCAGAATGTTACTCATTTGTCTTTCTCAGAATTCACTCACAGGCTTTCTCTAGATCCCATCAGTCATGCTGCCTCTTCAGCCCTGGGGAATAGCTCTCCCTCATTTGTCTCTCTCTCTCTCCCTCAGACACAACGTGGGAAGATGGATGAGAGCCTTGGTTAAGAAGCCGTGAGGTTGCCTTAAAATTATTGCTTTTAAATCCACCATCTTCTCTGCAAAGACAGACTGCTTCATGAATTCAAGATAATAGTTTTGATAAAAATACCAAAGACTGTTATCCCAGTAGGTTTCTGCAGTGGTTTTTATGTCTCAAAATCCCTCTTCGAGATTGACTGGAGACCTGGAAACTGAGATACTAAGACAATCAGACTGTCTCATAAAACCAGACTGGGGCTATTTATGCAACTCACGCTGATCTTGGCCACTGAAGGGTCTCGGTAGGCGACGAAGCTTTATAAAGTGGAAGTAGCATTTAATTTGATCTTTAGCTGTGATATTAATTGTATCAATTGTGGTATGAGAATATTTCTTCTGAAAATTTTAGTTTATATTTGATACCCATTTTTTTCCTCTCTATATTTCCCTAAAATGGATATACTTAGTTAAATATACTTTTGTTTCCTTAGCTCTTCTATACCCCTTTATTCTAGCCTCCATCACCTTTCTCCCATCCACCCCCGCTAACCAAGGCATTTCAGAAAAAGCTTTAACGCACTTAAACTTGATAAGAGTATAGCCCATCCTTGACAGCAGTCATTGTCAAGGGGGCAATACTACCCTCTATGGGCTGGGGAGAGCCTTGGTTCTTCTAGGGCAAAATCTGAGATGTTAAAATGGCTTGTACTTTTCTAAACAACTTATGTACTATCTATACATAAACATGTATACAGTATACTATTATAATTTTATTGGGTGCAGCTGCAATTAGGAAGAAAAAAAATCTCAAAAGTCTCCCTAGGGTAGAAAATACTAAAAAGGCGGAGAGACACTGCCGTCTGGTCTAAAAGGGCTTAGTCACGGAGAAACAAGCCCTTCCCCCGCCCTCAAGCTCTCTTGCAGTCTTAACTCCAAATCTAAACCAGAAAGAAGCTTTTCTGCTTTCTCTCAGTTTTCCTACTACTGTGTTTCAATATCTGTGTTTGAATATCAGGTACTGAGATTCCATGACTTTCTTGTACTTGCAAGAATGTTGTTAGTAGTATTTTTCTCTTGGCTAAGTAATTAGGAAAGAATGTATCTTATGTTAGATATCCTGCTGACTCAGTGGAATTCGTTATCTTTAAGATTACATCATTCTTTTCTCCTCAAGCATTTTTATTTGTTTTTTTCTAAGGCAGCTCTGGCAACGAAATCAGGATTGCCTTGAAAAATTAGTTCACAGGCCACAGTTTCTTTTTTTGTTCAAACTACTTTTCCCCCCAAATTATGGTATTTTCCATATATTTTGAATATGATATACCACAATGTATCTTAGTCCTTGTTTATCATACATATTAAACTGATGTGTCTATAAATTGGCTAAACTGAATAGCACAGCCTTTCTAAAAAAATACCCAATTTCAGGTACTTATTACAACCAGACTTAATATTGACACACTTTGCCCCCTCATATTTAGCGATCAGTTGTGTTCTTGTTTAAAAATGTGTTTTCACTCAGATATTCTGTGCATTGAACCACATTGGCTTTTTAATAGTTTGTTTTTCATGCCCTCTTGAAGAAAATAGATAAACAGTGCAGAAACTGCAATTACTATTTCCAATAAGGGAAAAAGCAGAACATCAAATGCAGAATAAGTTATTATGTCAAATTAGCAAGGCCTTAGAAATATTTTTATAATGATATCTATCATTATGTCATCTCAAATTCAGCCCTCTGCCCTAAACTCTAGACCAGGGGTCCCCAACCCCTGGGCAACCCCTGGGATGCGGCTCGGTACCAGTCCATGGCCTGTTAGGAGCCAGGCAGCAAGGAAAGCTAGCCTGAGCTCCACCTGCTGTCTCCACCCCCAACCAGGTCCACAGCAGGAGGTGAGCAGCATCTGCAAGTGAAGCCAGTCCTTGGTGCCAAAAAGTTTGGGGACCACTGGTCTAGATCATGAGTTAGCAGACTTTGGCACTCAGGCTAAATTTGACTACAGCTTTTTTTAAAATAAAGTTTTATTGGAACACAGTAATGACCATTCTTTTGCATATTGGCCTTGGCTGCCCAATGGCAAAGTAGTTGTGGAGCACATCTGGTCCCCAAAGTCTAATGAAATATTTGCCATTTGGCCTGTTATCAAAAATGTTTGCTGACCTTTGCTCTAGACTCATATCTCTAATTCCCTCCTTATATTCCTTCTCATATGTCCAAAAGGCCTACCGAACTGAAAAGGTTCAAAACCAGACTCTCATCTTTCCTCTGAAACCTACTCCAACCAAAGTCTTACCCATCTGGTTGGTGGCAACTCCTTTCCGGTTGTTCAAGACTAAACGTTTTGGAGTCATTTCTTCACTTCTTGCTTTTTTTTCACACCCCACAGCAAATCCAACAGATCATCCGACAGGGTCCATTTTCAACACATATTCAGGATTCAGTCTCTTTTCAGGCACCTGCTCTGCTCACACTGGGGCCTGAACGGGGCCGTGTTTCCGTTATGCTACCGAGGTTGCTACCTGCCGGCCTGCTTCTGTCTCTGGCCTTTACTACCTCCTTATCTCTATTCAACATAGTTCCAGAGTGATCCCATTGAAATGGAAATCATTCTACAGCCCTTTTCCTCTCTAAACTCTGTAGGACTCCCAATTTTTCTTAAAATAACAGCCCACGAAGCACTCTGTGATCTGGCTCTCCTCTGTTACTGCCTGATGCTGTCCCTCACCACGGTCCTCGTCACTCAGAGGAAGCCTCCTGTGCCTCCTTGCTGTCTCTCAAAGACACTACTCCTGCTTCAGGCCTTCGCATTAGCTGTGCTTTCCACTGATAATTTTTCACCCCTTTGATAGCCACATGGCTCACTCCTTCACCTTTTGGAAACTTTTTCCCTTTTTAAAAATAAATAACTTTATAATTTTTCAATTACAGCTGACATACAATATTCTATTAGTCTCCAGTGTTCAACCATGGGATCAGACATTTATATAACTTATGAAGTCATCACCCCAGTAAATCTAGTACCCATCTGACACCACATAGAAATCTTTTATTTACAATTATAAACTTCCATTCCTCCATCACGTCCTCCCAGTCTTGCTGTCCTTTATCTTGCTCTGTTTTTCCCACAGCACTTACTACCCTTAACCTATGTAATTTATTTAGTTACTTTGCCTATTGTTTAGTCTCTTCTTCCAATTCCTAGAATATAAGCTCTGTAGGGCAGGGTTTGGGACATGTTTTATTACCAATTTATGTTAAGCACATTGAAGGGTGCCTGGCCCATAATAGGCCTAAGTAAATATTTGATGAATAGAAAAGTAATAAAAGTTGATTTAAATTTATTCAATAGAAAGTATCACAGTAGCAATAAACTTTTCAACTGTTAAATACTCTTTAAGACATTTCTATGTATATGTACGTATGTTCTTTTGGGTGATCTTCCTTGTCCCACAATACTGCAATTATTGTAAACGTCTTTAAACTATGATCGTACTCCCTTATGTAAAACCACTTCAACCCAGAGCCTGTGAGACCAGGGCTTTTTCAGCCTTTCTTCTAAACACTCAATACCACATGTCTACGTCATGTTGTTTTGAGAGCTGCTGATGCTCTATGACCATCTATAAGTCATCTTATTCTCTTATGTCCATTTCTTCTACTCTCCTTAGAATTTGATTAATAGAATTTCTATCTGATGAGTGTAATTCTCCCACATTTTGACCCTATCTGCCTTTTTGATGACACTTCTTCCCCTACCAAAACTTCATGTCTTAACCTAGGTTCTCCAGAAAGCAGAGCCTAAGGCAAGGATCATAATGCTTACCTTATATTGAGGCAATGCAAGCTTAGGGCAATGATCAGGAGGAGCAAATGGTAGTAAGGCACAGAAAGATGCAAAGCAATGAACTACAGGGGGCTATTGCATTAGCCACCCTTCTCAGCCAGCTGCAGAAAGATGCAGTAGGGTACTCACTAGGTATGTTCTGGCATGAGGAATTTTTTGTAAGGATTGCAAGGAATGCCATAATCCAAAGTATCAACCAAAGAAACAAAAGAGTGGAAATGTTTCTGTCTGGTCTTTTGACTCCCATTTCCCATTGGTCAAAGTTCCCCCATGAATAGTCGACTCTCCTGCACTTTTATGTTGCATTGTCTGGCTGTGCAGGAGGCAGGCAGTGTGACATTTGATTGCAGTCCAGAAACGGCTTGGTAAAGACGAGCTCAGCATGTGAGACATGAGCACGACTTACGCCCAGTATTTTTAAGTCTGACTCATGCGTCCTCTGAGAAGTAGGCAAGGGCACCAGCAAAGGCACTGGAGGTGTGCAAGGAGGTGGATTCTTCAGAAACAGGCTACTGAGGGACTCTGAGGAGGTGTGCAAAACCACCAACTCCAGTTATCATTAGCTTTACTCAACTTCTAGCCATCCTCAGAAAAGGAAAAAAAAAACAACACCTTTTGAATCATATTTGTTTAATTCCTTCAAGTTCTTTGTCATTGGCCACAACCTTCCAAATATGTGCTCTCTTACTTCCAGCCAACATGATCCTAACCCTGCCCCTGATTTCTGGTCTTTGGTGCCTCTAAGATCTCCCCCAGCACCAGCTCCCTTTTGCTCTCCCTTGATTTATTACTCGTAACCTATCTAGGGTTGCTTTTGTTTGGAACTCTAGCCTACCATTCAGGAAGATCTCCAACTCTTACCCTCTTTGTCTGTTTCTACTTGTAGTTGGCCATGCAATACTGGACAATATGTGACAAAAGCATGTAAATGAATGTCAAACATTCTAACAACTTTAAACATAGCCATATCTTTACTGCTGTTCTTTAGTCTTTTTATTCATCTCTAATGTACTGTCTGTAAACTTTTCACCACCAAGTATTGAATTGTTATACTCTTGGTTCAACCTCAAAATTTACTTCTCAGAGATTGTTACATTCCCTGATTTATTAGTTCAAGATTATTCAAAACCAGCTCATCCGCAGTGAAGATCATGTCTGAGTTCTTTCTAAGGTTAATGATTTTACTGATAATGTGATTCCACCCTGAAATGCCTCCTCTGGAAGCTTACTTCATTAATTAGCCACTCTTCCACCTTCCCTCTGTCCCACTTGTCTTTATCCATCTTCTCAAGCTGCTAACTAGGATAGCTTCTATCCTGAAATTGAAGCACACAGAGGGACATGAAATAAAGCAGTTAGTCATTGAAGTAAGTGGTAGAGCAGGGACAGACCCCAAGAGTCCATGTTCTTAACCCCATATACCATCATGCCTCAAAGATATGTAAATGTCTTTTGACAGTGGAAACAGCCCCTCTGGTGAAAGCATATTTTTAGTCTGTATTTTCTTCTGCTCATTTCTTTCTTTGTAGTAGTCTAGGTCCCAACCTTCATTTCAATAAGTTAATCTATTGGACTTTGAACTTTAACAGATTTCTTTTGGGGGGTGGCTATGAACAGATACATGTAAAAATTGATAGTCTGGTTTGTTGGAGAAATTCCAGTTTCTTACTCTTTTGGTACGTGGTCCAGAGATGCAGGATTAGGAAAAACTTTGTCAAATAAGATAATTGGGTTAAGAGCTAGGAAAGCCAATTAGAAGGCAAAAGTTGAGGGAGACTGATGTCTACAAAGACAAAGGCCTACAATCTTAAGTAAAAATGAGGATACACAAGACAGGGCATTTAAAACTGGGCCAAGACATGGGTGTCAGCCTGTTCTAGAATAAGTTTACTGTATGGAATAAATGGAATGATTTTCTTCTCACCTGTACTCAAATGCTCCCTGCCCCTATCTCTTCAAATTCCAAGAACTAAGGTTATAGGTAAAATGTGAGAGGGATTAGGACCACCAGAAGTGGCTACGTGTTTGGAATATGTGTTCTTTAGCCACATCTGTAGGACACAGAGAGTTTTTCCTTTTGGGTGTCTGGAGCCTGGCTTGTTTCTTTCTAGAATCTTTGCTCATGGACTACATCCAGTATAGGAATGCTGGCTGTGGATGATTCCAAGTTTTCCCTTGTTTTCCATTTTTGAAATAAAATAAGATACAGATTTTACATGGGAGGTACAGTGCTTCTCCCATTTCGAATAGTTAGCCCCACAAACCAACAACGTCTTCTCTCATACTTACAATGTGATTGCGATGTAGTCTACAAAATTAAAGATCCAAGCAACTCAGATGAAGCCACACGAATTAAAGCAAGCAGCTTTCCTTTTACTATTTCATCTTTTTCAGTAACAAAATTTTTGTTTAGCAGCTATTCTGATTTTTGAGATGCATTCACTGTTTAACGGAGGTTTAACAGAACAGCACTATGTTACGTGAAGAATCTAATGAATAGCTTTTAAAAGTACCCTACCGGTTGCAATGAAAGAAGTGGTACTAAAAGAGACTAAAGCTCCCACTATTTCTTCATTTATGTTTATCGATATTTCCCACAATGCCCAGAATAGCGTGTTTGACATAGTTGGTGCTTATAAAATATTGGTTCTTTTTCAAACCTTGGGGAGCTCAAGTTCAATATGTCTTTGAGAGGGAAAGCCCACTAGTAACTGAAAAGTTGGTGGGCACTTGGGCGTCTTTGTCACTGATGTGGGTGTACCTGTATATAAACTTTAGGTACCGAGGAGTCTCAGATATGCTCATGTTTTACCAGTTGAGATGTGAGAACAGTTTCTGTCTTATTCTACAGAGAGCACTTTTTCTCATTTTGTTTCAAGATGACTTTGCACACAGTGAGAGTGACAGGTATTTTATCCTTACTGACTCTCAGTTTTGCAGTAAACCACGTGTTTTCTCTCTTAGAAACACAGAAATTATGAGCTGGAAAGAACCTTAGAAATCTCTCCTGTTATTTTGATCAGGAAACTGTCACCAGAAGATGAAAGAGACTTTCCAAGGTAACAGATTTAGTTAGCAGCTGAGCCAGAACTGGCATCTGCGTTTGCCTTACCCCTCATCAACGGCTGTTTTTCCCCTACACACAATCCTATTTTGCATATATCATGTCAAAATTACTTCTTGGTTCACAAAACATTCAAGTACACTTGGTTATTTGGCCTGTTAGCCTGTGAAGCATGCTGTGAAATTCCCCACTGTGTGTATTACACGCATGATGCTATTATTTATTGTACTACATGGGATTCACTTCATGGAGACAATAAGGAACACATATCATTCTAATCTTTATATCAGAATGTATTGTGTTTTATTCTAAACAACATGATTCTGTCTTAGGAGCCCTGAAATCTGCAGTGGATCAGTCTTCCCTTTTCTAACTGGCTTCAGGAAAGCTAAGAGCAAATGTGTAGCCTAATTTTATTAGTGTGGAGGGCATTGGGTAACAGATCATTATTATCTTTAATTCTGGGTCTAATTACCTCCCCACCCTTGATTCTTTTTTTTTCTTTCACTTCTACACCTATTTCT
>VMDR010027905.1:0-13377 GCA_007922815.1 Macrotus californicus | reverse complement strand
TTACATTTCCTTTCATGTCAGCTTTTTGTTTTTCCTAGAGTTAACTGTTGTCTTGATTTTAGTTTTCCATGAACCTTAGATTTCCTTAGTTTTCATGAACCTATCATTACTTATACCCCAAGCAGAAGAATTAAACTTCTCTCAATATACTGCAGCAGATAAGTAATCTCTTACTTTTTCCTCATGGAAACATCTTTTCTGGAGTTCTCTGTTCCTTTTCCCTCCCGTCTCTCGTGATTTGCTCTTGGCCTGCTATACAATTATGGATCAGGGAATTTACTTCACCTTCTATAAATTCTCTTCTCTCTGGTATTGGGTTCCCTGATTCTGGACCCAGTGCCTTTCTGGTTTCCTTAATCTGATTGCTTCTTTGTTTTTTCTTCTTCTCCTTTTTTTTTTTTTTTAAACTTTCAGCTAATCCTTTAATAGCTTCTCAAGAAGAAGGGTATGGGAAGTAAACTTTTTGAGACTTTGTTTAAAAATGCCTTCACTCTATGCTCGTCTTTGGACAGTTTGGCTCTAACATTCTATGCCGACATGATGTTCTATTACACATTTAAATGTATTCTTCCATTGTTTTTACCTACTATATTTACTGTGGAGAGATCCAGTACCATTCAAATTTGTCATCTTTGGCTTATCACCTTTATGTTGTTTTTTGTTCCCTGCTTAGAAGCTTTTAGGATCTCATATCTAGTATTATAGAATTTTAAGATGAGTTTTGGTGTGGGTCTTTTTCACCCATTTTTGTTGGTATTGCCTGGGCCATTTCAGTTGAGGTTCAAATTCTTCAAGAAAACTTTGGTATTTTTAGGTCATTCTTCCTCTCACTTCTCTTTCTGGAACTTGTATTCAGCAAACACTAGACCTTCTGAATTGATTCTCTAATTTTCTTATATTTTCAGTTTTCTACAATGTTATCTTTCAGCCTTTCTACTAAATTTTTGCTATTATATTTTTAATTTCCATACATGTTATTTTTTATAGCATCCTGTTCATCTTTCACACATGTAATGTCTTATTTTATCTCTCATAAGATTTTCCACTGCTCTCTGCATGTTTCTTCTGAGTTTTGGTTTCGTTTTGGTCTCTGTCTTCCATGTTAGGGCAGCTCCCAAACTACCTAATAAGCCTCGATTGTCCATCTACTCAATTAAGGAGGCACTCAGAAGTGATTCAGATTCTCCTTGTATGTATAAGGTTCACTGTAGCAATTCGATGTAAACTCAGCTGTTTGCTGGGAGATTCTTAGATGTCAATGTACGTAAGTTTATTCATTCTTCATCTTGAGGTGAAGAATCGGGTAGAGAGAGTGACAATTTTTAGCTGTAAATAGTAAAGTTTTGTTGTTGTTGAATGTAATGCATTTAGATTCCAAACAGTAAGTTTTCAATAATTATTAGTTGTCATTATATGAAATGGTATAATATTAGTGTCTAACTCACTGAGGAGTTGTAAGGATTCAAAGAGTTAATTCATTTAAATCACTTGGCTGTGCCTAGAATAATAATAATTGCTAATGTATGTTGTATGTTTGTCATGAGAAGACACCAATTCCAGTCTAAGAGATTTACATGAATTAAATCATTTAATTCCCATAACTCCTCCATGAGTTAGATACCATTATTGGAATCCTATAAGGTAGGTGGTATTACTTTATTTCATAGGTAGTAGAGATGCAGAGAAATTAGATACTTGCCCAAGGTAACAAATCAGTAAGCTGGGATTTCAACCTGGATGTTCTGATCCATAATTTCACTATGCTATCCACAGACAGGAGCGTTTTTAAGAATTAACCAAGAACATAGATAGGAAGAGGTATACTAAGACCCGTGATTATGAGCTGTAAGTTAATTAGAACTATGGCAGGCAACTCCCTGTCCTTGAATCTATACTTTCCAATTTCCTTAAGAACCTTGCTTTAAACTCCGCCTTCATCCTCTTACTCTGCACAGGCTCTTTAATAGCCCGAATGAGACTGGTCCACCACCCTAAAACCCAACGGCCAAACGTATTTCGCTTCGTGTTTCCCCTTCAGCAGTCGCCCCTTTTCTTCTCTCTCATCCTGTTTCAACAGTCTCTCTCGATCTTTATTTCTCTTTATCCACTTCACCTGTAATCCCACTGCCATCTGACTTCTGCCTTCGGCCGACTTTGAAAACTATTGTCAAAGGTATTTATATTGCCAAATTCGATGGAGATTTTTTCCTTTTTAAATTTTTTAGTGGAACGCCTTGCCACTCTTGTTACTGCTTCTGGCCTGCTCCTTTCTATGCCTTTCATCTCTCTGAGCTCTGCTGTTGTTCTCTGTGTTCTTTGTGTATGTTCCATAGTCCAGTGGCTTTTAAAAGTTAGTATTGCATCATCACCCCACTGCTCTTTTAACTATTTGCAATATCCTTGGCTGATGAAATCTACTCTCCTAGTCTTGACCATTATAATAAATCTACATCATTTACTCTGGTATCTCTCTCATCTGATTAACTCTTGCATATCTAAATGCCCGTTGAATTCAGATTTATCAAAACAAAACAACACAAAACCACAAAACAAAAAAGAAAAACCCTGACAAAACATAAATTTGCCAAGAAGTTATATTCTCCAGCTTCCTTTTTGGCACCACGCGTCACCAAGTCATCCTGACTGGAAACCTGGCACTGTGCCCTCATACTTTTTCTCTGACCCCTTTACATCCACGGAAGGCAAGTTGTAGTGTTTTCCAGGCCATCAATTTCACTCAGTTTCTAGTGTTAGAGCTTTATTATCACACATTTTACTCGAGAGCAAAGTAATGTATTATTCATTTTTGTATTCTCAATGCCTAGAATATGCATACAACAAATGTTTAATAAACACCTGTTTGTTGAAAAGGAGCTAGCAAGAAGAAAGGAAAGAAGGCAGTTATAACAGTGATAGTATCACCTCAGCCTTTCCCCATATACAATGAATAGCTAATTATCTTACAAGACTCAAGGACCCACTTTTTCTGTTCTTGTTCTCCAAATACACTCTCAACAAATGGTTTACCCTACCTCTGAGATGTTTATAATATTTCTAAAAGTCTACCAGTTCAAGATTGTTAGTGAATGCAGCCTATATTTCTAAAGATTTCTAAAGACGGCAATATCACTACTGAAATAATTTGAATCTTTCATTTTGGCCCACTTTTTGTTCACTATAATTTTAGGCTGTTCTTTTCACCTAGGCTTAGGAATCAAATTTTCTCGAAGCACCCAGCACATTTTTCTTAAACAACATAATTTTTTTTTCAGGATTGGAGATAAAAAGTCAGAAATTAAGATTCTAAGCATTGGCGGAGGTGCAGGTATGAATATCATATTTTAAAGTTTGTATTTCATTCCAAACATCATGCTATTTGCTGGCAATATTGTCTTTTTTTTTTTTTTTTTTTTTTTTGGAAGAGATTAGCTTATGTAAACTAGCAAGGGCAATACCATTTCAACTAAGATTAATGCCCCCGTAGATTTATATATATAGGGTTTAGGACATCAACCTGCATTACTATCTAATGAGGATAAGATGTAGCTTTCTTTCTCACAAATGGAAAAGCATATAGAATATATTTGGTTAACTTTTATCCAAAATGATTTAACTGTTCACAGAAAAGGAAAATTTCATAAGACATTTCTTAAGCTTGTCCCACTTCAAATGCGGTCTGTGGACTGGCTGCTGGTTTGCAAACTGGTGCAGTCCACAAGGAGCTGAGCATGAACTAGAATGTAAATAAATGCACAAGTCCCATCACTGAAAAGTACTGCTGTGAGGAGAATATGCTTAATGACATAATTAACTCACCCACTTGTGGCTCTGCTCTTTGAATTGCACTTGCCTTAAACCCTTCCCTTCCTCTGATTCAATTTCAAAACTGCCCGCTTAGAATTCAGCACACTCCCCAGTCCCCTTTTGTAAGTCTTGCACGGCCTCACTACTCTTAGAGCCTGTCCGTTTGTCTTATGGGAAAATGGAACGTCTGGAAAGGCAGACTGATGTAGTTTCAGACTCTGCCACCAAAGAATTGTGTGACCTTGGCTGAAACATAGGCTTCAGTCTTCCTATCAGTAAAATGGGAATAGTGAATCACAGCTCATAGAGTAGTAGTGAACATTATATACATAACATTTACAAAGTGGTCATCACGTTGTTACTGCTCCTATAAGGTACAGGCTGTTCCCTTTTGCGAAAAAAAAAAAAGAAAGAAAGAAAAAAATCCATCCCCAGACTTAGCCTCATATCAACCTCTTGAGTTGTATTTGCTTTATTTTTAAGTTGCTAATCATCTGGAGGCTGAAGTTAATATTATGAATATATAAAATGCAGTCATATATATTATTTTTATCTCCCTCTCTCTCGGTCCCTCTCTCCCTCCTACTTTGTCTTTATTATTTTCTTTTGAAACAATCACTGCTTAGTATTAGCACTTGGTAACAAGTGGATGTTACCTAGTGACAAGGGTAATGTCTGAGTCTCTGAAGTGTAGGAGTTTTAGCACCACAGAATGAGTGAATTGTTTATCCACATAACACAAAGATAATCAACAACATGCTAACGGAATAGGACAACTGCTTTTTTATGTCATTGTTTGTTCATGTCTCATTAAATACACTGTGTTAAAATGTAATCAGTGCTAACCCTTAAAATCATCTTACTTTATTATCCTCTTTCACCAAGAAAATAGAAAACAAGGACAAATAATAAAGGATATTGTCATGAATCATCTTATAGAGAATGTTTGAGCTAAAATATTTTATTATTGCTTATTGGTATTTTAAGTCCCGAGGGTTATAAGAGTCGTAAATTGCCCAGAGTGTCTTATTAATTTATTTAACCAAGATAGTCACTTCCAATGTATTTTGCATATGAATTTCAGGCAACCAACAGGCAATGATAGTATCATTTGATAGCGTCACTTGTACTTGGACAAGAAGGTAAGTCCTACAAGGAAAAGTAATTATAAACAATCTCTATCATGGCCAAGTTAATTGACCTTTTAATAGTTAATTGAATTTCTAATGTAAATTTATCCAGGTGCATATAAGCTATCTAGAAAAAGGAGCATTTGGCCCACACAGTGATTCCTTACATAAAGGTGCGCATAGGAACTAATATAGAGAACTTACCAAAACACGGGAAACAATTCTTGGAGTTCCTCTGACTGAGTCCTAACATTATATCAAGAACAGGCTGTGCCCTGGGCAGGATATGGTTGCCCATTCAGGGCACTCTTCCTAAGAAATTGATCAGAGATTCAAGAACTCTAAGAGAAATTCAAGCAATAGATACGTAGCTTTCACTGTTGAAGTAAGCCACCTGAAATCAAAAGCAATCATTTAGAATCCCTAGGTCTAGATGTCCTTGGCACCAAAGAGCAGGGTTTTGGAGGGAGAAGACACCCCTGTTGGTCTGAGTACGCATACACTGGGAGATGCTCATCTGATAAACGGTCATTGCCCACCTGTAAGCACCTTGCATAGAACAATGTGAGAAACCTCCTATCCTTGCCTTAGACAAATGGTTTCCTTAGAAGCTCTACTTTGTGTCTGAGATTTTTTCATTATCTTAAGCATCCTTCCAGATTAGTCACTGAGCTCCAATCCCTGGCAAATAAGGTCATTGGCCCTGCCTGGTACCTTTGGCTCTGCTCCCACAATTCATCTTATGAGGTTCTACTTCAGTCTTAGTTTATAATCCCCTCTGGTTTTACCTTCTAGATATTCTCTTCTTTTTTGTCCAGACAGCCTGCAGATCATATCCTGCATATCTCTGTTGCAAATATTCTCTCTGCATTCGTAACGGTGCTACCATTCTCCCCACCACAATAGAAAAACATACAAAAAGCAAACAATCCTACGTGGAATTGCTGCTTTTATATCACTTAATGCTTATGTTCTTTGATGGCCTATTTGATTTCCTTTTCAGAAACACAAGCAGGGGCCATACGTACCCTTTCTGTCTCCTGACTCCCTTACGTAGAGGTCAGTGTTTGTGTGAAGAGAGGTTCCACAGTTACACGAGAATGTAAGGTATTTGAAGAGGTGTTTGGAAATGTAGGTTAGAAGCCAACCAATAACTAGGGCTCTGAGCAGCTCAAAAGAAAGAAAATCAGTGGCCAACTTTTTGATGTCATCTTTATTTATCACATCAACAAAATATAAATGACAAATAGTACTGATGTATGAAATAGATGTGACAACCCTCCCCACCACACCAAAGAGAGAAAATCAGGAGAAAAACAAATCACAAACAGAAATACAGACCATGTAGATTTTCCAGAGGTCAAACTGGGAAGTAAAACGTTATATGAAGTACACTTTAATGAAATACAATGGGCAGCTGGGTTGCTTTATTCAAGGTCTTGAAGTATTCATATCCAGTTCATTTCAGCATTGTTCTTTAGATATTGAGAGCAATTGCATTGTATTCTAAATCTCATAGAATATGCTTTTTGGTCTATCTTCAACATCGATGCTTCCTAAAACTAAGCTGCTCAGTGGAGCTCAATTATTATTCAACTTTTAAAGAGTGTTATCTAGATGGCACATAGAGAAAAAGAAATCCACACTCTTTCTGGTAAAGAAGAATGTTATTAATTTATAGGGAATAACTTATGCCTAGAAAAAAGTTCCAGAAGGCAGTAGTGGGCAATGTGTTCTCTTTGATCTGGGTTCTGCTTAAAAGAGAATAATTTTATCTGCTGAACTGTTCAGTTCTTGTGTTCAAATGCCAGAAAATTTTATGTAGATTATATGGACTATAATTCAATCTTATTATATCCAGCTTTTTCCCTCTATTCATATTAACCTATTGTGTACCATTTCAATCACCATACCCTATAAAATATACTAGTAGACACATACAAAGGAGGACCTGCCAGAAGAACCCTGGTATTATCTTCTGGAGTACAGGCTTCCCCCACTAGCTGAGTGATCGAGGAACCCGTCTGTATCAGTGTACCTGCTGGCGTTGTTGTGAGAGGCTGTGTTTAGCTTCACTGAATGTTTTTGGAAGACTTCCAGTGTATTTGCCTGTTTCATGATGGGTGATTTATGAGCACAGCTGCCCACACCATGCTGAGTGTTCAGCACTTTTTGAGCAAAAACAACATGACCTCAGTGCCCCACTCTCCCTATTCAACCAATCTCACCCCGAGCAACTTTTTTTGTTTGTTTGTTCCTACGAATGAAAAAAGTCCTCAAAGGGAAACCTGTTGCTGATGTGGAAGAGGTAACAAAAACGTCAGAAGCACTAAAAGGCTTCAAAATTGATGAGTTCAAAACCATTTTGAGCAGTGGAAAAACTGCCTCAATATGTGTATTGCATCACATGGAGAGTACTTTGAAGGCAACTAAAGTTTAAACATGTAAGAATAAATGCACAATTTTTTATAAATGAATTCCGTTTGGGGGGTCCTCCTTGCATGTTTACATTGCATACAGGTTTTAATCCACTGAAGCCGCTCACTATGAAGGACAGGTGATTTGAACACTCTCATAACATTTCTTTTTGTTAATAATTTTCTGACGTATGTTGACGTGGTAAGTTAGGTAGTTTTCTTGTTCTACATCAGTGGACACTAGCACTCCTACAGAGGTTAAAAAATAGAGAGTTTAGAGACCATTAATATCTTCATTTTACAAATAAGAAAACAGAAAAGTCACCAAGGCAGAAGAACAAAACTCAGATCTCTTGATTTCAGTCCAGACCAACAAATTGCACTAAACAGTACAAAGTTAATGTTTGACTTGGTCCAGTTATAACCACGTATTTGAAAATCTAATCTTACCAGATTATTAACCTTCTCTCTTCTCATAAATGGCATGTTAAGGTGACACAGAGGTTTAGTGTTCTAGGCTAGTCAGACAGAAGTGAAGCAAGCAGTTAGGACAGGAACTGGAAGAGCCAGTATGTCAACTTTAGCAGCCAGGAGGTGGTAAGTAGCAAAGGCTCGTGTTCTCCAGTGGTTCGGAGTAAGCCAACAACACGTGTCAGCAAATTAGGAATGACTGGAGAAATAAAGGAAATTCAGAGAATTTTTTGCCTAGAAAATAAGAATGTGAATGTGCCCATTGCCATTTTCAAATACTTCCTGTTGATTAAATTGCAGAATCTTTGCCTTTGAAGGGCCAATGGCAAAAGAGAGAGAGATTTCTTGGCTCAGTATTAGAGTCTTCTAAATGCTCAAATTGGTCCAGAAATGAAACATCTTGGGAGATGAAGAGATGTCTGTCACTCTAGGAATGTCAGCATAGGCTGGAAAAATACATTTCAGGTGTGCTATACAAGGGACTTAGGCTCTGATTTCTTGTGTGGTTGAGCTGTGAAATGTGTTTTTAGTCCAGAAAAATGTCTGAGTAACCGTCTAGAAAGGGGTAGGCATTTCTCCAGAGTGGTGTGGCTAATACCACGTTTGGTGATTAAGGAAGTGTAATTTATATGGGACTTCTGGATGGGCAGACACTTTTTAGTTTTCATTCTAACTGCTTATGACTTGAAATGAGTAAGAGCTGTGTTGCTATGTGCAGCCTACTAGCAATTACTCTGTGGTTAGAAGGATATGTACTCTAGTGATTCACTGATACAGCAGGGTTTCAGACTGCCTACTGCAGGTAACCAGTTTGGGGTCTCAGATATAAAGGCATCTATAAAGAGAGTATGTAAAAATAAACTTTCTCCACATATACTTTTACCAAAAAATAATTTACTTCATAGTATTGTATTTAAAGCTTTCAGTGGGCATGAAGATATTGTTAAAGACATACATTTCAGATACGAGACAACGAAATATGACACTACAACATTGGAGCCATTGTCATTACAACCAGAGTAAACAAGATAGTTTTGGCTAATTCAGTTAAGGCTCGAAACACGAAAACGTGAGGTGATGGGCAGAGTGAAGACGAAGCTATCATCACTGGCCGACTAAATGATTATGTACTTAGAAATACAGATGAACCCGGTTGCACGGCCTTAGAGATAATAACAATGCAGCAGTGGCCTGCCCACAAGTAAAACAGGTAAAATGCAATGGTAGATACACGTTCTTTTTGTTGTTGTTGTTGCTAATATTTGAGAGTTTTTCGTGTGCAGTTTTGATTATCTGCAATGTAATTGGAAGTCCCTGGCATGTACATCTGTAATTTTTTGAAGAACAAATTTGTCTCTTGCCAGTTTTTGTGCCTGTTTGGGACACGGTCTGTCAGTGAATAGGCTTCCACTTGACATACACTGTTGGATAAGACTTTGGGGTTCGATTCAAGCACTCATCAACCCTAGAGTAGGGGTCCTGCTGTCATCCTCACTTTATATGTACTGAGCCTAATAATACATGTGACAAGGGATTTGGAGGGTTTAGGGACTGGGATGGATGCCGAGGGTCTTCTGCAGCTTAGTCTCCATTAACAGTAAAGAACTTACAGAGATGATGTAAAAGTACAACTATATTTTGTTGATACAAATATGTTAACAAAAATACTTTTTGCTGATACATTTCAGCAAAAAGTATTTTCTAATAGTATATTTAATACAAAATATTAAAACACTATTTAGAGGAAAGTTCAAATATCTACTGAGAACCATTCAAGAGGATTTAGAAAGCCAACATGCAATAGTGATGAGGTGGCAGCAATGTGAAAGCTTCCCTGCAGAAAAGATAAGGGTATGAGAGGAAACAAAATGTTCCTGCAAATGATGTGGCATTACATATCAAGAACAGTTCTGATATTCTACTAATACACAGAGGCCTGGTCATGCCATTTGTTAAAATATTGACACACTTGGTAAATAGCCACTCCCCGGCTGCCCAACCACAGCCCCAACTGCTGCTTCAGGCCCTCCTCCAAGACTCTTGTACACCCCACCCCCACCTACCCTGGACCCTGCCCCAACTTCAAGGGCTCCGCCCAAGGAGCCTCTGAGAATGTGCTGTGGTTTTTAGGCCTGCATCCTTTCCCAGCAGCTGGCCCCTGAGGTCATGCTTCTGTTTTGTTTTGTGTTTCCATATCACCAAAGATCAAGGGTCTCATTGTAACTATTAGTTCTGGTCTTGGAATTAATCTAAAAAAATAAGATTTTTTTACATAAAAATTCATGGTTTGTTGTCAGGTTCCTCATAGTAGCAAAAATCTTAGAAGTAAGTATAACTCTATCTAAAACTATACACAAAACTATATATAAATATATACTTTTTATATCATTTATAAAAGGTTAATAATTAAATCAATTTTGCATATGTTGGGAAAATAGTAGTGCCACTACAAATAACACATTCAAATGAATTTTGACACATTCATGATTTAACGCTCAAGTGAGAAAGTCAACATAATCTATATACATGACGATCTCACCTGTATGGACTAAAGAAAATTATCTGTTCAAAGGCAGGGTTGGGGAACCTTAGGAAGAAATAAACAAGAGGTTAACCTTTTCTTTCTCTCGAAGTGAGATATTTATTTTCTACCTTACACTTTGTCTATGTCTCATGTTTTCTATAGCAGTAATTTTATATCCAAGGATAGGAAAATGAACTCAATCAAAACAATTTTTGGGTTGATGAGAAGTGATGGGAAAGAGGAGACTCACTGGCTTCTGACAGCTCCTTCAGCCATTTGACTGATGCCCAAAGAACTGTTCTGGCACGTGTGTTCACGACAAACTGCTGTCAGCTGGCCATGTCTGCCTCAGCAGTAATAGAATTATACCTGTGCAATTCTTTTATTTAAGAACAATCTCACCTGCGTGGTAGCTGAGCTTTTCTGCAGAGCCATAGATTCTTCCGTGCCTGCTCCGAGTACGTTAGCCACGATGACGAGGCTGAGGGTGATGTCGATGAAAAGGGTGGTAGTTGTCCACCATCTGTTCCTTGAGGTGTACTTGCAGTTTTCTATTGGTTGTTTCTTGCTTCTTACTACACAAGGACAGCAGGCTCTCAAACTCTCTACTCACACTAGGGTGCAAATGACTAATAATTGTCCTCAGTTAATAAATGCATTTTAACCACTATTAACGTGGTGGGACAATGCAGTGAAGCTCAGAAGAGAGCCAGACTGTGAGGGCTACCTAAGGGAGAGAGCGGCAGAGAGTGTGAGCCCGCGAGAGCTCAGGAGAAGGGGAGTGCACGAGTCAGCTCATGCGCGCTGATACTAACTCACCAACCAGGTGATTACTTTGGCCTACCTTTGTCAGTCCAAGTAGTCTCATGTTGTAAATCCTGTCATTGTCATGAGCAAAGGAGAATGTTAGCACTTCATTAAGAGTAACTCAATAAAACATAACTACTACAATATTGTACAGGTGATTTATCTATGTGTATGCTGAAGTAGCAGTCAACTACCTATATGTTTAACGCTTATAAATTAAAAGTTAAGTCAAGATTTAGTCTTTTCTGAGTTGTCTGTCAAATAGCTATACTTCAGTGTTGAGCTCCCTTTTGGGGCATTTTCTCTAAGTTTCTATTTTGTAGAACTATTTAGTAGCATGGCTTTTCTTAGGCCTCCTGCAGCTGCAAAGCATTCGTTCAGGCAGTATTGTTCCTGGGCCAACAGCCAGAAGTCACACCACAGCAAATGGCAATTCCCTTTTGACTCAGAGTTTGTATTTATAATCCCCTTCCCAATATCCTACAGATATTTTAATAGTCTTCTCTTATTTCCTATACTGACAGAGCTGCCTCAATCCTGAGGCATCCAGGGTAGGAAAGAGAGGGAGTGAAGAAAAGAAGTGATTTTGTCAAGAATCTTACATTTTTCACACTGCAACTCAAAATCAGATTGTTCTTGTTCTGGTTGCAGATTCATAGCTGAAATTATTTTTCACCACTAAGCATCAGATTATCTGGGCAATTTTTCTCCCTAGAAGTATTTTTTGTGTGTTTGCCTGCATTCTAGTAGAGGGAACAAAGAAGATAATAATCCTAATGCAACATCTAATAAGATAAATTTTTCCTGCTGATAACCTAAAGAATTCACATATATTTTGATATGAGAAATGAAGCAAGAATAGATGGAAATCAAATGGCAGGAGATACCTCAACAGTCTTTAATCCTCCCATTGTTTTGACCTGCAGATTTTCTCATTTGGAGAAGCCACAGGGTTCTCAAGTTTGGGATTTGTGTTTCATGTAATGTAGGCTCAGTTAGGACAAGCCATCATGAATACATGATGAGTACTTTTCCAAGTTGTCATTTTAGTATGGAGCTTCCCATTTAGGAAGATAAATCTTCATTTTCTTCAATCTCAGTCTCCTTCAGACCTCTCTTAAATGTCACTGTTTCCATGAAGTGTACTTGACCACCCAGTAGGAAATCAGGAAGACCCCCTTCATGGTTTCCTGTCACCCTTTTTTGCCTTTTCTCCGTGGGACTTACCACCACCCATAAACATTGGCTGTTTCCGTCTGTTTTATTTGTTGCTGCATCTCCAGTGATTGGTAGCTGGCATTTAGTAGGTGCTCAAAAGTATTTCTTGAATTAATGTATAATAGCTTCAATTTATTGAGTAATTACTACATATCATGAACTGTGGTAAATTATCTCCATAAAATGCCTCTAAACTTTACAATGATCCTGTGTCATAGACCATGTTATTTCTAATTTACAAATGTACAATTTAAAGAGTAGAGATATTTAAAAATTTTGCATAATTAATTCTGGCGAATACTATATTGGAGTTTAGTTTTTTCTCTCTATAGACTTTTACATTTTCCTTTTCATATTTTTTTCTATTTTTAATCAGATGACCTTGGATTCCAAGCAAAAAAATACAACATTTCTCTGCTGTTTCATTAAATATATCATTGAAATTCAGGGAGTGGAGAAAGTTGAGAGATAAGATTTCCCGCCCCCGCCCCGCCTTCTTGTTTTTAAACTTTTTATAAATGCCATGTCAGCGATGTCAATTATACGTACTTTTTTAAATATAGACCTGATGTATTTAAAATGTGGCTCATGTGAAAGCATGATATTATAACCACAAAAATATCAGCCTGTAAAATTAAGCAAAACACTCATCTAGTCCAGAAAAGAGACATGAGAGGTAATATTATAGCTGCAGCTGATTTGAAAGAAAGGATGATACAAAGAAAATAAATTTGCAAGGAAGGAGAGTTTTAAAGTGTAGTTTTCATTTAACTTTTCCAAATCAAAAAGTCAGCATATTCTGTTTGATAGATAATAAAACATGACTGAACAGAACAGAAGAAAAAAATCTTCAATCCAGCCTAATAAAAAATATTTTTTGTTTGGTGCTGATGCATGTCTGTATTTTCTAGTTTTCCTCAAGTTCCACATATTGATCAACTGGGAAAATTAGTAATATCATCATAAAATGCAGCCTCTAAAATTATTAATTTTACAGGCTGATATT
>VMDR010027904.1:0-13366 GCA_007922815.1 Macrotus californicus | reverse complement strand
AAGGTTAATGATAATTACCTGGGTTGAATCACTATGGAAGAGTTTAATTTTATCCTCAATTTTGTCTGAAGATCCCATTTATACAATAAACATATGTTGCTTTGTGGTCTGAATAAGTAATTAAAAATATTAAGATTGCAAATTTTAAAAAATGTTTTCCAATTTAAAATCAACAAGTGAATCACACAAGGAATCATATCCTTTGGCATTTTTTTAGCTCATCTTTTCCAACCTATTTCTAGTTTGGACTAGATGTTGTAATATACATATTTTCATTCTTTTAATTCAATTATTATGTCCATGACTTGTATAAGATTTCCAAATTAACCATGAAGAAAACTCATTCATTCCTTAAAAATGTTTGAAGTTGCTTGACATAAAGGCAACAGGAAGAGTGAGCTGAGGACTCTTTTCTCTAAGAAAACTGACACTCTAATTTTTAAAAAGAGATAATTGTAGGTATTGCTCTGCTCATTGTTATGCTGTTTGAGGCAGTCCGCAAACACTGTGCTTCCTGCTTATTCTTAAGACTTTTCCCCCTTGGTTACAATTGTTGGGATTATAAAACATCTCATAATGGATGGGTACATTCCATGTAATGGTGCTTGAGTCCATCCAAAACCCTTTTTTAAAATTCAAAACTATTTTAAATATGTAAAAATATATACTTAACATCTATTCCATTCATATTCCACAAACTAGAAATATATATATCCCAAGACAGCTGCAATTCTAGATTCCATGCCCACATTCCAAATAGGCAGTTGAAATCGGAAAACTGGAAGGCAGACTTCCAAAGTACACAGCAGAGTCTCATGCCTTGACTTCTTATCAGTCAGAGTCTACTCTCCCCCTTGCCTCGCGCAGAGAGTGGGGTCAGGCTGCAGGGGAATCACCTCTCTCTTTTTCCCCAGCATCTTTCCCTCCTTGCCATTCTTTAAATCAATTTTTTGTTAGTTTATTTTGTTCATTAGATTCCATATATGAGTGAAATTATATGATACTTGTCTTTCTCTGACTGGCTTATTTCTCTTAGCATAATGTTCTCCAGGTTTATCCGTGCTGTCACAAAGGGTAAGATTTCCTTCTTTTTTATGGCTGAGTAGTGTTCCGTTGTGTAAATGTATCATAGCTTTTGTATCTACTCATCTACTGATGGACACTTGGACTGCTTCTGAATCTTGGTGATCGTAAATAATGCTGCAATGAACGTAGGGGTTCATATATTCTTTTGAATTAGTGTTTTGGGTGTCTTCAAATATATTCCCAGAAGTGGAACTGCAGTTCGATTTTTAATTTTTGAGGTAACTCCATACTGTTTTCCACCGTGGTTGCAAATGAAATTTTGTCCATTGGCTTCTTAAGAGGGTGCCTGTGGACAGTCATCCTGGACAGACAGAAACCTTTCTGCTTTTCACAGCCAGTGTTATGTGGGTGCCTCATCCCAACTCTGGCGCCCTGGACTGGGGACCCTGGCTTGGGGTTTAGACCCCACACTCCTTGGGGGAAACTACCATGCAGCTGAGTTATCCCTCTGGAATCTCAGCTGCCACCTACGGAAGTAGGGCTGACACTTTTCTCCTCTCTTCCCTTCCTGCCAGTGTCAATGCAGCTTCTTCTGTAAATTTTTGGTGATAAGGCTTCTCCTCAGTTAGTCTTTAGTTGGTTCTTCAGGATGATTGTTCTGTAATTTAGTTGTAATCTACTTGGGTCCTGGGAAGAGGTGAGTGTAGCTTCTACCTATTCTGCTGCCATGTTGGATTTCTCTCTAAATCGATTTTTAACTGTAATATGTAAAAATTATGGTGTGTGTTTAACTATGCATTATATTTTTCCCTCCCTTCCTCACAACAGCCCCCTCCTCCAATTAAAATTACCCTGGACGCCTGGGCTAGATCTCAACATTTGGCAAAACATGGCAGCAATAAACTAAAGGAGCTCATTCTACTTAAATGACCAATGGATCCAGAGCCTTTCATTTTTTCAATGTAGGAATAGAATCAGGGAAGCCTGCTCCTATCAGCTCTGCATTCTCTGTTGCAGGGATCAGGTGTAGAGGCCAGTTGTAATATTATTCGGGTACCTTGTCTAGTATCTAGTGCAGAGTCTTTGAGGACTTACTGCCTTAGTGATGTGTTCAATCTGACAGGGTTTCTAGTGTTTGTTTCTGTTCCTCATTGGTGGCTGTTGACTTGATCATCACCAGAAATCAACTTGGTTACTGGACGACTTTTAAATCCTTCCAGCACTGTGTTGTCAAAAGTGGTGCTTTGAGGTGTACTTTCCAACAGACTCTGGATGGAAACAGAACCCAGTTGCTTGGACTCTTCTATACCTCAGGTAGGGACAGAGGGACAAAGTGGTTGTGAAGTACCTGGCAAGCACAAGCTTTACATATTGCAGTAGGGATGTGAGGTAACTTGTCTGTTTTGTTTTGGACACTTCTCCTTCAAAGGCTAGTATATTTATAAACAATGAACACAAATGAATTACACATTTTTTTCTAAGAAACACCCTTAATTATGAATATAATTATAATTCTATATAACTATATAACTATATATAACTATAATGAAATAGATATCTTTTATACAGCATATTCTGTATTAGTTCATTTAATCCTCACAACTGTATGAGCTAAGTACTGTTATTATCACCATCTCCATTTTGTAGATGAGAAAATGGGCTCAGAATTCATAGCCTAGGGTTATACAGCTAATAAATGGTGATGTCAGATTTGGAACTTAGGCAATCAGGCTCCATCACCTTACACTGACTTTGGTTAGCTAAGATGTGTTTCTAGTAAGCTGCAATACTGATGGTCCTGTTTTTTAACGGCAGCAGCACCAAACCAAACACCTTGTTAAACCACAGATGTCATTTGGGGTGATGATACTGAGTTGAAAGGCAGACAAGTCTGCCTTTGCTAAAGGCTCATGTAAAAGGCACCCATCACTTGAAAGTCATAGGCAAAGAGAAAGTTATGTCATTCAGGAGATTGTCAGCTAAGTCTCTGAGTTGGAATAAAACCATCAGAATTTGAAGTGAGACCACCCAAAATCAAGCCAGGTGTGACCATGCCTTTCAGATTATGCTAATAGACTTTGACTGAGATTATAAACTTCCTGTAAATGACAGGCATCAGACCCAGTGCTTAACCTTCTGCTCTACTATTTATTAGCTGGGTGACTTTATTTATTTAGTTTTTCTAATTTGTTTTAAATGTTAGTCTTACGTGACTCTGCTGCTTAAAACCCTTCAATCTCTTCTAATTGCTTAGTAAGTAAAATCTAAACTCTTGAACATGGCTGACAAGGACATGCAAAATCTTGCCCTTGCCTCTTCCCAGGAGAGGTTATTTCATGTTCAAACAGAATCTACCATTTTCTTCTTTGTACATCACTCCATTTTTCGTCCATACCCAGTGCCTAGCTCAGTGTCAAATATGTAACAGGTTTTAAAACAATGTTTACCAAAATAAAATGGCATGAAGATTAGAAACAGACCTGGAAATGGTTTTCACATGGGAAATGGGAGGGGAAAGCAGAGCCAGGAAAAGAGAGAACTGGTGATAAAATGAAGAGAGAATAGCTATTAAAATTAGAGAAGACAATGATAGGCATCAGAATTAAAGAAGAAAGACAAAAGTGCTGAGCAATAAAATCAGTTTGCTTTTGGTTTTCAAAGAAGAAGAGAAACTCAAATATAGCAGAAGAATGAAAGAAGAGGAAGACAGAAAAAAAGATATTTTATTTGGGACATTAGGAAGCCATTAGTAACTTTTGGGAGAAGAGTTTTAAGAAATTACTGTATGGAAGGTAGAAGCCACGTGATAAACACTGAGAAATGTGGGGCAAGGAGGCTGAGGCAAGAAGTATCTTTGAGAATTTGAATCATAAAAGGAAGAACAATATCATGGAGTTCATGTGAGAAGCTGGAGGGTAGAAGAGAGGTGAAGGGTGTCCCTTTTACTCCCCAAATAATGTGTACTAAAACACTACCCTTTCCACTTAATTTGGGAAAGTTAAGGAATATGGTGATATAATTGCATTTTACACATTTCTTTCCATGCCAACTACTTCTGAATCTTGGAGAGATTGTTAAGATAAATGTTGGGTGTGGATAAAAAAAAGCCCAGCTTAAAAAACAAGTTTTATTTGAGCCAAACTGATGACAATTTTGGGGAAGCAAAATCTCAATGAATTGAGAAAATGTTCCTGAGAATGGCAGTTTTGCAGCTTATTTTAGTTCTATATCTATATATTTATTTGTTTTTACTTTGACCTTTTTTAGAATCAAAGGAAGAGACGTTAGGGTGGTTACATCAAACACAGTGGTGGTAGATTAGGGCGGCAGAAGAAAGCCACGTGGGGACACTCTGAGAGCAGATAAAAGGTAAAACAGAGACACGTCTTTTCCAGCGGTGGGCACAGGATAGTAGGCGTTTCTGGTACATCAGGAAGGTTTTGTGAGCAACACGACACCAGTGTGGTCTGTGCTCTGGCGCTGACGATTGTGCCTTGGAGGGATCTGGGAAAGAAAATTACTCTGACATTTCAAAGATATGTTGACTTAGATGCACAAAGACAACAGACAATTTCAAAGATAAAGATTGACCTTTGCCAAGGAAGTGACTGGTCTAGGACATGACTACCCACCATGATCTGCTTTTAGTTAGGAATTTCTTTGTTGGGGCCTCGCCTGAGCTTGTCAGGTTTAGTACATGCCCCCTTTTTCATCCACATGGGTCTTGCCTCGGGAAGAGTGATACAGACACACATACCTGACTGAGAGAGAGAGAGACCTTAGTGTATAAGGTTAGTTACTTTTTCAATTTTTCAAGGCATTTGTGCAGATTTTTAAAGTAATGCACATTCATTATCATTATAATATAGTCCTACAAAAAGAAAAAAAAATCACATAATTCCTCTGCCCAGAGAAAACTATTTGCATATCCACATTATGTGATGTGTATAATAAATTTGCCTATTGCATAAGTTTTAGCACCCTAACTCAAAGTTTTAAAGATTAGAGAGCAGTGTTGTGGGTTATTTTTTTCATTGTGGAGTGCATTTGCTATTAAACAGGCTAGGACTGCTTATAACTATATTTTCCCCCAGGTGGAAGCTCCCAATATACTTTTATATTTAATGATTATGCTGTTTGGATGTAGTCTAACAACACTGAGGAATTTATGACAATGGATTCTGAAAAGCAAGCTAAGAGCAGAGGTTCTGGGCTCAATGACCCCAAAAGAGATGGTTAGTCGACAATATGTTGTAAAAATTCTGCGGAATGAATAATTCAGGCTTTCCTCTTCTACCAATACAAACTCACCGTCTCAGCAGTTCTTGGTGGACCTTTGATACCCCAAATGCTATCCTCCATGATGCCATAGCTGCTTTGCAACCAGGCCAAGGACTTTTGGATGGGATTGTAACCAGAGGTGTCCTAAAACCCCCAGCAAGAGTCTGTTCTTATGGCCCTTGGAACTGGCACAGGAAGCAAAACTACTGGGACAAAAACTCTTGCCATTTCTTGCCATATTTCTAGTTGACTGCTCTGGGACCCAGGCCTTGGCTCTCTGTTGAGACTTTTGGGAAAACTTGAACTCTGACCTTAAAGAGTCCCATCAGGTCTGAAGAAGAAAGAAAGCAATGCTGTTACATTTTGCTGGTCTTTTATGAAAACCGGAGCTTCAAGGCACCACTTTTTAGTGCTGTTTTGAGACCTCCATGTCACCCACAGGGAGATGACACTGGCCTGACTTTTAATGCCAGCTACACTCGGATACTGTCTTCTCTGGCTTTTACAATATGCTTTACATGTCATGCCAGAAAAATAATAATTCTGTGAACCTTTTTACCCCTGATAAGTGCTCGCACAATGAATTTAATTAAATTCCCCTTTATCTCTTAGGCTGAAAACAAGGAATTAACAATATCCATTAAAATGACTATTACATTCCCATCAAATGGATTTCAACACACGACTGAAGTGATATGAAGAAAGCCGTAATCATGTGAGGCCCAATATGGTGTATAAATTTTCAACCTTTTGAAACCCCAAATTATTTTAATCTCCAAATGTAATTATCATAAATGTCAGTCAAACTTTTTCAAGGCTTCTTTCTGTTGAACAAAAAGAAACAAATGAGACTGTGAAGTATTTAAGCTTTACAAACTCATAATTAACTCTTCCAGGACCAGTGGGCTCTCAGGCTGAGAAGAAAGAAGGCATTTCTAAGTGCGTCATGAGACCTGAAATACATACAGTTTGTAGAAGCAATGGCAAGGAGATTCTGATCAATGGGTTATAGCATCCCTTGAATTAGAGTCGGTTGGCTGACGGTGCCACTAAGTTTTTAACAATAGCTACAGATTCTGCTTTTTGCTACACATTTATAAAAATGACTATGTGATAATTACTAATTACTATATGATAATATTTGACTTTCTATAATAGGTACAGTTGTTCCTCTCCTCGAAGGCACCTTCAACAAGTAGCATTCCAGAGCTACATTTCAGGTTGAGACAAGAAGCAAATAAAGGTAGTGATCTTCTCACTTATGACATCAAGAGGTATGTTTATCAAAACCAAATGCTAATGCTCAGGTAAAACTTGTCTGAGGAAGGGAAGAAAACATACTATTTCTTGAGGAGAGAAAACCAAGTTTCAATCCGGATTAAGAGATGATGTTAATAGAAGAGACACATTTATTTTAGTTTATTTTTTACCACAATGTCCAGTAATACTTTCTACCCACATTCCACATTCCAAAGCACTGCTAGGAAATAAATGTCTCAACCTCTCCTTCTAGAGGACCAACGACCACCTTTTTCCATGTCACATCTTCCTTCCTACACCCATTGTTACACAGTGCAAATTTGAATTAGAAAGGAAACAAGTAACACACCAACAGGAGCCCAGAAAGTGTCTGGTTACCAGTTAGATATTTAGAATTAGCCTTATATGCCAGAGGAGCAGGCTTGTTAAAACTCTCCTCACAATTCTCCCACTTTATCACATCAACCCAGGGCTCCATCTTTATTCATTTTTCTCTGATTATTTTATTGCCTTATTTGCTGGCTACTTGTCCCTTCTCTATTGCTGGTAAGATCTGAAAGCCTGTCCTATTGAACCTGCTGCTACCCTATTCTTTGCTTTGAACAAATGTTATTTCATTGCCCTAATAACCACAGCGGTGTAAGCATCTATCAGTCTTTTGTATTGCACTATAATTTCTATGTATGAAAGTAATTTGCCCTCGGTGTCTGTTGACAATTTCCATTGTTTATATTGACACATCATTCAACTCTCAACCCTTGGCTCTTGTCTGCCCTCTCCTTCCTTTCCTCCCACTGGGGAAATTTTAGCTTTTATTCTAAACCACTACTTTAACATTAATGAAATGAAAGTAGCCTTAGCCCTTCAGTGACCAAAAGGGCGCAGAAAGAGACTGGCTTGCCAGATCTTGAAAAATGTCTCAGTTTGACGCCTCCTTTCTGAGATATCATTATCATCTGTATTTGTGGATTGCCATGCCAACAGTATTATTACCCTCAAGAGTGCCAAGGACTTTAATGGGAACCTGAGGCTGGAAGCTGTCTTTGGATTCTGTCACAGAGACAGCAAGCAGTCCCAGTAATGATATTGCAGATGAGGACTGATCGAAATAAAAGGTCTTTGGAGCAGAAACAGATTCTGACCTTAGACTCAGCTATAAACATTGACCATGTCCTGAGTGTCCCTGTTGGGGATTTTACCAGGGTACTCTTGATGTCATATTTTCCCAGATAAGATTCTGATGGATATCCAGAAGCACAGGAGGCAGGATAAGGAAGAAGAGCTGTTGCATATCTTCAAGTCTGTTAGATTTCTGCATTTCACAAATGAGTTCAGAGAGGGTGAGTAAGTCATCCAAGGTTACTCTGCCAGTAAGTGGCAGAATCAGGATTCAAACCCTTTCTATTGTATGTATGTCTGAACTGCAGTTTGGGGTAGCCCAGCCTCTCTGGGCAGACACCAAACCAGGGTTTAAAGACAGCAGAGGCATAGAAGTAATTCCTCATGAGCACACTAACATTTAGGCTAGATAGGGCAATGCATTTGTGAAGTAGACTAGTTAGCTGGGGAGAGGCAGCCAGAGGTGGCTCATTTGGAGCAATTATTCAGCAGTTGTGAGGTGAATCTTGAGTCACCCATAGCATCTGAAAATAGTGCCTATGGCCTTAGACCAAACCAAACCAAGGGCTTTATGTCCTTCGTGTCATTAGCTGTATCTGTTTGGTGTGTGTGTTTATGTGTATATTTAGGGTTGCCATTAGTGATAGGATTAACCTGATCCTAACTTTGTTTAAACTCAAAATGTCACTTCACGATACCAAGTGCCAGTTTTGAAGGCTCTGTGTTCAGATGTAATCTGAAATCTGACTACTTCCCACCATATCCACTATCATTGCCATCATCTCTTGCCCAGATTATGCTTAAGAACTTCTGAACAATTTTCTGTGTCCTCCTATGTTCTGTTTCTACCTAGAATCAGAATGCACCCTCTAAAACATAAATTAGACCACTTATGTCCCTTGTCAAAGCCTCCCAATGGGTCCTCTTCACACTTGCATGACATACAACCCATGCAAAGTCCAAACTCTGCCTTCCTTTAGACCCATCTCTTTCTTCTCTGTCCTTACTCCCTCTCCTCTAGCCACACTGGCTCCTTGCAGCTCTCCATGCACATCAAACGCTCTTGCATAGCAGATCCTTTGCACTTGCTGTTCCTCTAACTCAAACACCCTTCCTTCAATGGCTTGCTCTCACTCATATTTATTTAGGTCAGAAAAGGCTTCTCTGAGGACCCCTGCTCTTTCCCTACCCCACTTCATGTATTCACTTTCTGTCCTTGGCTCTGAATAATTTTCCTTCATGGCACATAACACTAATTGACATCATATTGCAGATCTACTTTCATTTGCTTTGGTTTGCTTTATTGTATGTCTCTCCCTCTAGAATATAAGCTCTGAGAGAAGAGGGATCATTTTCAGCTTGTTCTCCACTGTGTTTTCTGCACCTAAAGTGCGAGACACATAACAGTTTCTCAATAAATATTTTAATGGATTAATAAATAAACACAGTTTGTTAACAGCTTTAAAAGAAAAGATCCATATTTGTTTTGTATCTCTGCCAAGTGCATGAAAGAGTAGTTTATCAGAACTCCATTATGCACTTGTCAATAAATATTTATTAAACGTAAACGAGGTGCTGGGACTACAGGTACAAACAAGGCAGCCTGTACTTGAGGAACTCTCGCTGGAGGGGAGAGAGACGGTTTGGTGTCGTGACAAAAAAGAATCAAAGTGACTGCAGAAGTCAGGGGAAGGATCCTAATTTGGTTAAAGGAGAGAAGATTAAAGTGGGTGAAAGAAAATGAGAATTTCTAGAGCTTTTTGGAAGAAGTGCTAGCTCAGCTGAGTGCTAAAGAATACTTCGGATCTATCTAAAAGAGAATGTAGAAAAGGTTGGCCAAAGCAGAAGGAGGAGGTGCACATGCATATAGAGCAAGATCCGAGTGGACTTTTTGGACACCTTTGACAGTCCAATGTGGAGCCACTGTCAGCCATGTCAGTTATGTCAAGTGCTATGTCAAGACTCAGATGATGAAGTGTAAAAGAAAGTAATGGGAAGCCCTTAGGAGAGGCCCAGAACACCCCAAACCACAAGTCTGGACACTTGGATAAGGACTCCATCTAGACACTGATTTGAGTAGGACTGCCACCCCTGGTGGGCTGTAAGGACTCAGAGCTCCAACCACCGAATGCTCAAGCTTGGCTTCCACTCCACCAGACGTGTGCCTCCACTGCAGCCACCTGGCTGTAGACCACTGTCCACCTCTCTACCTACTGACACTGCCAGTGACCCAGACTTCCCACCAGATGCTCGTTCTGCTCACTTCTGTCATGTAAGGTCTCCCTCTCTGTGTATAACCTGTGTGTGACTCTACTGGCTTCTTGGGAGGTATTCCCTAATAAACCAGCCATTGTGAAAAGATATAAACATGTGTCAGTGACTCATTTTGGGGATGCTCTCTTGCTCGTGACAACCTGAAAATGCAGAAAGACACACACACACACACACACACACAGACAGAGAGACACAAAGATGGAGAGACACAGAGAGAAAGGAAGACAGAGGAAGACAGGGGGAGAGATTGACATTAGAGGCCTGTGGTTGTTCTGGTTCACATCCCATTCATTCTTGAATGAGAAAAGAATGAGAGTAGCAAGACATGGTTGTTGTTTTAAGATGAACATAGACAGGTAGGAGGTTTCTTGGTAAAACAAACAAAAGAAAAACTCTGTTTCCAAAAAGCTGTAAAGAACTTCATATTTACTAAAACTTTTTGGAAATGCTTCATGGTCTATATAAAGTTCAGAGGTGAAAACTTGGCCATTGTAGGTTTTTCTAGCTGTATTTCAGGAAGACAGTTTTGAAGCACTTTGTTTACTCTAGATATAATTACACTTTGAGATTTTAAATAAGGAAATGTGTCTTTTATTATTAATCTGAGATTACATATATATATATAGCGCCAAGTTCTCAATGGCTCTAAAATTCCAGCTGAGTCCCAAAAATTTTGGCTGAGAGCATTAAGACAGGCCTCTCCTGATATCAAAAATGACATAGATCTTTAAAATCAATGTTCTGTGTGCTCTGTATTAATATAAAAGTTTCATTTTAAAGCCCCCTCACCCCGCCCCAGAACAGACAATATTATACTCCATGAATGTACCTTGTAATGAAGGCTGAGTGGGCCTTGGGGCATTTAAATTTGTGATTTCAGAGCCTCTAAGTATTTTACCATGATGCTCAGTAAACCAAATGATGTCCCCAGGGCTTCTTTGTTCTATCAGTGGAGGGGCTCAACATGAATAATCTATGGACAAATGCTGGCTCTTTTGGGTGGATTTGTTAGAATCCTGTTGGAACTTACACACTCTGAGTTGAACTCAAGCCTGCTGAACTGGCCTAAAACATTACTGTTGACCCTTCCAAAAAAGATCATATTATGTAGCAAAATCTCAGACACTTTTATTACATCCAGTTGGAAAAACAAAAAACAAAAAATCCAGCTCACTGAAAAAAACTTTACTGGGTTGAGTACAGTTTTTTTAAACTTCTGGGGAGAAAGCTCTTACAGCCTTTCCAGATACTTACTCCCTCAGAGTTCATTGTGACCAAATTCAGAAAACTGTTTTCTGGCATGACTGATAATTACACGAGCAGATGTACCACTTAATGCTTTGATCTTAATGGCTGTAAATTGAATAGTGTTGAGCCTTGTCAATATACAAGGCATTTTAAAGGTCTGTAGCAATAAACCTTGCTTTGTAACAGTCAGGATGAAGCATGACCTGGAGTACATTGGTTGTCCAAGAAGGCTCCCTGGGTTGTCCAGAAGTTTATTCATGAAGCCATTATCCCTGATATCATTTTTTAAAAGATGACAGTAATAAATTATGGTAATTTTTAATTTAAAAAATTTGGGCACAAAAAAATGATACTTGGTGTTTAAGAAACAGATATGTTTAAGAAACAAAGCCTAATAATGCAAAGATTCAACTATCATATCTATGTAAGTAGTCTCTTTCATCATCATTGTGAAAAAATGTTCATATCTGAATCTGTTGGTACTCCTATATTTCCACCCGTTTACTAGAAATACCAGACTTACTGCATGAAGAGAAGACTTATTATTTGCTCTTCTCCTCTAGGCCAGCTGCTGTTTCCCAACCCTTTGGGAAACCCAAGAAATAATGAAACTCTCAGGGTACTACAGACATAAATGAGGCAGTATCTTTGACTCTACAATTTTCTTCATCTTGAAAATCTATTAAGTTATTTTGGTGTCATTTTTTTCATAAAGTGGCTCTTGATTCTACCTTTTCCTCTTCATTCCCATGAATGATTCAAGCTCTCATTAAATTATATAGGACTTGGAGCGCAAGGGCCCTCCTGAAGAGTCTCGTGTCCTCCTCCTGTTTATCTCTCCTGAATATTGCTGAAACAACAAGCTTCCTTAAATCCTATTTTGTCCTGATGCCTTGGCATAAAATTCAAACTCTGTGCCTGGCTTTAATTGTCTCCTGCTGTTCCTCCATAGAAGTACCTGCTCAGCCCCATTTCTTTTGTGCTCCTATCATGCCTTCCATTCTGGCTCCCTTCTGCTCTCTGCACTACATCATGCTCATTCTATTAGGAAACTTAGCAAGAGTACTGGACTAGGAGTCAAGAAGTCTGGGTCCTTGTCTACTTCTGTGAACTATCTATGTAAAGTTGGGTCTGTCATTCAACTGTTCTGGACTTCAAGTCAAATATGAACCAAAAGAATGATGTTGCTTTAGCCAAAGCAGTATTGTTATCATGAAGAGAAAATGCAAAGGCAAAAATAATTGAGATTTTGGAAATATTGAAAATGATGAAAGGCCAAATTCATCTAGAATGCAAAGCATTCTCAATTTGTGAGTCTATATTTACCTCTAAATGGTTGACTGAAAATTTTACAAAAATGCAAGGAGAAATATATATTGGATTGGTCAAAATGTTCATTTGTTTTTTTTCCATAAGATGGCTGTAGTAGCACTTAGTTGTCTTTAACTTCATTTGAATCAACTTTTTTAGATTGTATCGTGGCAGCTGTAATATCAGTGTGCATTAAAAAAACATCAAAATTGGTGAATTTTTGTGTAGCCATTTTCATATTGAAGGTGGAAGAAGACAAGCAATATTTTCAGCATATCATGCTTTATTTTTTCAAGAAAGGCAAAAATGCAATTGAAATGCAAAAGAAAGATTTGGGCAGTGTAGGAAAGAGGTGCTGTGACTGAGCATGTCAAAAGTGATTTGCAAAGTTTTGTGCTGGAGATTTCTTACTGGATGATGCTTCACAGTCGGGTAAACGAGTTGAAGTTGATAGCAATCAAATTGAGACATTACTTGAGAACAATCAACATTGTACCCTGTGGAAGATATACTGAAAATATCCAAATCTATAAAGTTATTGGTGAAAATGAAAAATGTACTTTTATTTTATGGGAAAAACTAAATGGACTTTTTGGCTCACCCAGTACTAAACACCATTAATTTCAGTGATATATTTATTTCTTAGTCTTTCACAGTGTAAGTTAAGTAAGACACTTTTATATAGATTTGAACACTAAAATCTTGTTAAAATTTGCCTATATGAAACATGACATCCAACAATTGGGTACCAAACATTCTTTTCAAGTGCATATAAAACATTATGAAAATTGATCATGTGTTAACCATGTGTTGAAAATGAACCACGTTAGCCACAATAAATTTCAAA
>VMDR010027903.1:0-13563 GCA_007922815.1 Macrotus californicus | reverse complement strand
GGCAATGCAAGGCAAGGCAAGGCAAGTAGGCTCCTACGCACTGGATCGTGGTGACCGCAAAGCGCTGAATCGAGGTGTTTCGAAAGTGCTGACTCATCAAACGTGGAAAGTGCTGAGTCGTGAAATTCGGAAAGGGCTGACTCATTGAAATTGGAAATTGCTGACTCATGAAAATTGGAAAGGGAAAGGCAAGGCAGTGAGAAATGCAGGTTTCGGGAAGGAAAATCGAACGCTATGCGTGGCAAGGCAAGACGAAAGGGAAGGTGCACTGTAAGGCAACGTTAAAAGCAGGAAAAAGGCAAGGCACGTCGAGGCAAGGGAAAAGGCAAGGCAAAAGTGGAGGCGAAGGGAGGCGACAGGAGGCTAGACGAGGCGAGTCGAGGCGACGCAAAAGTCAAGGGAAAGCGCTAGAAAAGGCAAAAGGCATGGCAAGAAAAGGCAAGGCAAGGCATGGCCAAAGTTAAAGGAAGGCAAAACGCGAGGGAAGGGAAAAGGCGAGGCATGGAAAACGGCAAGACAAAAGGTTAGGCAAGGCAAAATGCATGGGAAAGGTCGAGGAGAGGCGAAAGGCAAGGCAAGACACAAAAGGAAAGGCAAGGCAAGGCAACAGGGGAAGGTGCTGTGCAGCAAGGTGAAAGGCAAGGCAAAATGCATGCCAGAAGGCAATGCAAGGCAAGGCATGGCAACGTAGGCTCCTAAGCACTGAGTCGGGGAGACAGTAAGCGCTGAATCGAGGTGTTTCGAAAGTGCTGAGTCATCAAAATTGGCAAGTGCTGAGTCATCAAAATTGGAAAGTGCTGACTCATCAAAATTGGAAAGGGCAAAGAAAAGCACGGCGAAAGGCAAGGTTCGGGAAGGCAAAGTGAAGGTAAGGTGTGGCAAGGGAAGACAGATAGGAAGGGGTATATCTAAACAACGTGAAAGGCGGTAAATGGCAAGTCGAGGCGAGGTATGGTAAGAGATAAGGCAAGAAGCGAGGTGAGGAACAAGGGAACACAAAACGGAAGACAAAAGTCGAGGCAAGGCAAAAGGCAAGGCAAAAGGCGAGGCATGGCAAAAGAAAAGGGAAAGGGCGAGGCAAAGCAAAGGGAAAGGCAAGGCGAGTCAATGCAAACAGCAAGGCAAGGCAAGGCAAAAGGAAAGGGGCGGCGAGGCAGGGCAAACGCTAGGCACAGCGAGGCAACGCAAAAGGCGAAGTCAAAGGCAAGGAAAAGTTGGGATGAGCGCCCTCGCACTAGAGGAGCTCCTGCATTCTTTGCAGCACGTTCCCAGAGGTCAGTTCGTTGGAGCGGGGTCACTGCCGTTTCCACGCGGGGTTTCGCTGGAACGGGTTGGGAACATTGTTCAGGATGACAGAGGGCCTGGGGAAGCTACCACGTGCGCTGCAGGCATGCTCGAGGCAGGGAAGGAATAGTGCTCAAAAGTGTTTTTCTCAGGCTGAAAACCCTCACGGGGTGGTGCAACGGCGGCTGCGGTGCTGGTTGAAGTGGTCGACAGCATTCGGCCTGGGGATTGTTCCGAGTCCCTGGTTCCACACCGGGGTGTCATCGGGGGATTCTCCCAGACAGGCCGCGGTGTGTACCAGTCCGAGTGGTGCGCCCTGTCGCTAGAGGAGCTCCTGCGCACTTTGAAGCACACCCACAGAGGCCATTTTGTTCGAGCTGGGTCAATGCAGTCCTACGTTGGGACGCGGTAGAACAAGTCGGGCTCCTTGTCCAGGGCCAGGGAGGTCCTGGTGAAGCTGCCGAGTGCGTCCCATTTATGCTCGAGGCCAGGAAGTAACAGCGCTCAAAATTGTTTTTCTCCATGTGTAAATGCTCTCGCGGTGGTGCTTCGGCGGCTGCGGTGCCGCCTGAACCCGTCGACCACACCCGGCATGGGGAGTGTTCCGGGTGCCTGGGACCACCACGGGGAGTCTCGGGGGCCTCACCTGCTCGAGCCACCTTGTTCACCAGGCCGGGATGGGCGCCCTGGCGCTGGAGGAGCTCCTGCACACTTTGCAGCGTGCCCACAGAGGCCATTTTGTTCGAGCAGGGTCACTACTGTTTCCACGTGGGGTTGCGCTGTGACGGGTTGGGAACATTCTCCAGGATGACAGAGGGCCTGGGGAAGCTGCCACGTGCGCCGCGGGCATGCTCGAGGCCCGGAAGGAATAGTGCTCAAAAGTGTTTTCTCAGGCTAAAAATGCTCATGGGGAGGTGCAACGGCGGCTGTGGTGCCGGTTGAACTGGTCGACAGCATTCGGCCTGGGGATGTTCCGGGTCCCTGGTACCGTACCGGGGTGTCATCGGGGGACTCGCCCACATGGGGCGCTGTGTATACCAGTCCGGGTCATGCGCCCTGTCGCTGGGGGAGCTCCAGCGCACTTTGCAGCACGCCCACAGAGGCCATCTCGTTCGAGCGGGGTTATGCCGTCCCTACATGAGGATACACTGGAAAGGGTTGGGCACGTTGTCCGGGGCCAGGGACGTCCTGGGGAAGCTGCCGCGTGCAAACGAGGTATGCTCGAGGCCAGGAAGGAACAGTGCTCAAAAGTGTTTTTCTCCGCGTGTAAATGCTCTCGGGGTGGTTCAACGGCGGCTGTGGTGCCGGTTGGACTGGTCCACAGCGTTCGTTCTGGGGAGTGTTCCGGGTGCCTGGTACCACACCGGGATGTCATTGGGGTCTCGCCCACAAGGTCCGCGGAGTGCTCCCGCCCACGATGTGCACCCTGTCGCTGGAGGAGCTCCTGCGCACTTTGAAGCACGCCCACATAGGCCATTTTGTTCGAGCGGGGTCAATGCCGTCCCGTCGTTGGGACGCGGTGGAACGTGTCGGGCACCTTGTCCAGGGCCTGGGAAGTCCTGGGGAAGCTGCCGCGTGTGTTCCGCGTTTGCTCGAGTCCAGGAAGGAACATGGCTCGAAAATGTTTTTCTCTGCATGTAAATGTTCTCAGGGTGGAACAACGCCGACTGCTTTGCCTGCTGAACCTGTCGTCCACACCTGAAATGGGGAGTGTTCAGGGTGCCTGGGACCACAACGGGGTATCTTTGGGGGACTCGCCCACACGATCCGAGTTCTGTACCAGTCCGGGTCATGCGCTCTGTCGTTGGGGGAGCTCCTGGGCACTTTGCAGCACGCCCGCAGAGGCCATTTTGTTCGAGTGGGCTCATAGCCATCACAACGTGGGACCGCTTTGGGACGGGGCTGGCAACTTTTTCCGGGCCAGGGAGTGTCTGGGGAAGCTGCCTCGTGTGTGCCACGTATGCTGGAGATCAGGACAAAACAGCGCTCAGAAGTTTTTTTCTCGGCTGTAAATGCTCTCGGGGTGGTGCAACGGCGGGTGCGGTTCCGGCTGAACTGGTGGACAGCACTCGGCCTGGGGAGTTTCAGGGTGCCTGGTACCGCACCGGGGTGTCATCGGGGGACTCGCCCACATGGGCCGTGGTGTGTACCAGTCCGGGTGGTGCGCCCTGTCGCTGGAGGAGCTCCTGCACAATTTGAAACACACCAGAAGAGGCGATTTTGTTCGAGCGGGGTTAATGCCGTTCCCACGTGGGGATGCACTGGAACGGGTCGGGCACCTTGTCCGGGGCCAGGGACGTCCTGGGGAAGCTGCCGTGTGCAACCCAGGCATGCTCGAGGCCAGGAAGGAACAGCACTCAAAAGTGTTTTTCTCTGCGTGTAAATGCTCTTGGGGTGGTGTAACGGCTGCTGCGGTACCTCCTGAACTCGTCGACCACACCTGGCATGGGGAGTGTTCCAGGTGCCTGGGACCACCACGGGGAGTTTCGGGGGCCTCGCCTGCTTGAGCCACCTTGTTCACCAGGCCGGGATGGGCGCCCTGGCACAGGAGGAGCTCCTGCACACTTTGCAGCACGCCCACAGAGGCCATTTTGTTCGAGCGGGGTCACTGCTGTTTCCACGTAGGTTTGCGCTGGAATGGGTTGGGAACATTCTCCAGGACGACAGAGGGCCTGGGGAAGCTGCCATGTGCACCTAGGGCATGCTCGAGGCCAGGAAGGAATAGTGCTCAAAAGTGTTTTTCTCAGGCTGAACATGCTCATGGGGTGGTGCAACGGCGGCTGCGGTGCCGGCTGAACTGGTCGTCAACCTTCGGTCTGGGGAGTGTTCCGGGTGCCTGGCACCGCACCAGGATGTCATTGAGATCTCGCCCACATGGCCTGCGGTGTGCACCCGCCCGATATGTGCACCCTGTCGCTGGAGGAGCTCCTGCGCACTTTGAAGTATGCCCGCAGAGGCCATTTCATTCGAGCGGGGTCACTGCCATTTCCTCGTGGGGTTGCGCTGGAATGGGTTGGGAACATTCTCCAGGACGACAGAGGGCCTGGGGAAGCTGCCATGTGCACCTAGGGCATGCTCGAGGCCAGGAAGGAATAGTGCTCAAAAGTGTTTTTCTCAGGCTGAACATGCTCATGGGGTGGTGCAACGGTGGCTGCGGTGCCGGCTGAACTGGTCGTCAACCTTCGGTCTGGGGAGTGTTCCGGGTGCCTGGCACCGCACCAGGATGTCATTGAGATCTCGCCCACATGGCCTGCGGTGTGCACCCGCCCGATATGTGCACCCTGTCGCTGGAGGAGCTCCTGCGCACTTTGAAGTACGCCCGCAGAGGCCATTTCATTCGAGCGGGGTCACTGCCATTTCCTCGTGGGGTTGCGCTGGAACGGGTTGGGAACATTCTCCAGGACGACAGAGGGCCTGAGGAAGCTGCCACGTGCGCTGCGGGAATGCTCGAGGCCGGGAAGGAACAGCGTTCAAAAGTGTTTTTCTCTGCGTTTAAAACTCTCGGGGTGGTGGAACGCCAGCTGCGGTGCCTGCTGAACCTGTCGACCACACCCGGCATGGGGAGTGTTCCGGGTGCCTGGGACCACAACTGGGTGTCATTGGGGGAGTCGCCCACACGGTCCGAGTTGTGTACCTGTTCGGGTCATGCGCTCTGTCGCTGCAGGAGCTCCTGTACACTTTGCAGCACGCCTGCAGAGGCCATTTCGTATGAGCGGGGTCATTTCCATCAAAACGTGGGACTGCGTTGGGATGGGGCGTGCAACTTTTCCTGGGCCAGGGAGTGCCTGAGGAAGTTGACGCGTGTGTTCCGGGTATTCTGGAGATCAGGATGAAACAGCGCTCAGAAGTTTTTTTCTCCGGCTGTAAATGCTCTCGGGGTGGTGCAACGCCGGCTGCGGTGCCGCCTGAACCCATCGACCACACCCGGCATGGGGAGTGTTCCGGGTGCCTGGGACCACCACGGGGAGTTTCGGGGGCCTCGCCTGCTCGAGCCACCTTGTTCACCAGGCCGGGATGGGCGCCCTGGCACAGGAGGAGCTCCTGCACACTTTACAGCACGCCCACAGAGGCCATTTCGTTCGAGCAGGGTCACTGCTGTTTCCACGTGGGGTTTCGCTGGAATGGGTAGGGAACATTCTCCAGGACGACAGAGGGCCTGGGGAAGCTGCCACGTGCGCCGCGGGCATGCTCGAGGCCAGGAAGGAATAGTGCTCAAAAGTGTTTTTCTCAGGCTGAACATGCTCACGGGGTGGTGCAACGGCCACTGCGGTGCCGGCTGAACTAGTCGACAGCCTTCGGTCTGGGGAGTGTTCCGGGTGCCTGGTCCCGCACTGGGTTGTCATTGGGGTCTCACCCACATGGACTGCGGTGTGGCACCCGCCCAATATGTGCGCTTTGTCGCTGGAGAAGCTCCTGTGCACTTTGAAGCACGTTAGAAGGGGCCATTTTGTTCGAGCGGGGTTTATGCCATCCCTACGTGGGGTTGCACTGGAACGGGTTGGGCATCTTGTCCGGGACGAGGGATGTCCTGGGGAAGCTGCCGCGTGCAACCCAGGCATGCTTGAGGCCAGGAAGGAACAGCACTCAATAGTGTTTTTCTCCGTGTGTAAATGCTCTCAGGGTGGTGCAACGGCGGCTGCGGTGCCGATTGAACTGTCCACAGCGTTCGGTCTGGGGAGTGTTCTGGGTGCCTGGTACCGCACCGGGTTGTCATTGGGGTCTTGCCCACATGTGCCGCTATGTGCGTCCGCCCGGTATGTGCGCCCTGTCGCTTGAGGAGCTCCTGCGCACTTTGAAGCACACCTGCAGAGGCCATTTTGTTCAAGCGTGGTCAATGCAGTCCCACGTTGTGACTCACTGGAAAGAGTAGGGCACCTTGTTCACGGCCAGGGAGGTCCTGGTGAAGCTGCTGTGTGCGTCCCGTGTATGCTCGAGGCCAGGAAGGAACATTGTGCTAAAGTGTTTTTCTCCACGTTTAAATGCTCTTGGGGTGGTGATTCTGTGACTGCGGTGCCGCCTGAACCCGTTGACCACACCTGGCATGGGGAGTGTTCCGAGTGCCTGGGACCACCACGAGGAGTTTCGGGGGCCTCGCCTGCTCGAGCCACCTTGTTCACCAGGCCGGGATGGGCGCCCTGGCGCTGGAGGAGCTCCTGCACACTTTGCAGCACGCCCACAGAGGCTATTTCGTTCGAGCGGGGCCATTGCCATCACAACGTGGGACTGCGTTGGGACAGGGCGGGCAACTTTTCTTGAGACACAGAGTGCCTGAGGAAGCTGCTGTGTGTTTCCCGGGTATGCTGGAGATCAGGACGAAACAGTGCTCAGAAGTTTTTTTCTCCGGCTGTAAATGCTCTCGGTGTGGTGCAACGGTGGGTTCATTGCAGGCTGAACTGGTGGACAGCACTCGTCCTGGGGACTTTCTGGGTACCTGGTACCACACCGAGGTGTCTTCGGGTATTCGCCCACATGGGGCGCAGTGTGTACCAGGCCGGGTGGTGCGCCTGGTTGCTGGAGGAGCTCCTGTGCACTTGTAGCACGCCAGAAGTGGCCATTTCATTCAAGCGGGGTTAACGCCGTCCCTAAGTGGGGATGCACTGGAACGGGTCGGGTACCTTTTCCGGGGCCACGGAGTTCTTGGGGAAGCTGGTGCGTGCGGCCGTGTATGCTCGAGGCCAGGAAGGAACAGCGCTCAAAAGTGTTTGTCTCCGCGTGTAAATGCTCTCGGGGTGGTACAACGGCGGCTGCGGTGCCGGTTGTACCCGTCGACCACACCCGGCATGGGGAGTGTTCCGGGTGCCTTGGACCACAATGGGGAGTCTCGGGGGCATCGCTTGCTCGAGCCACCTTCTTCACCAGGCCGGGAGGTGCGTCCTTGTGCTGGAGGAGCTCCTGCATACTTTGTAGCACGCCCACAGAGGATATTTCGTTCGAGGGGGTCACTGCCGATTCCACGTGGGGCCGTGATCGAATGGGTTGGGAACATTCTCCAGGACAACAGAGGGCCTTGGGAAGCTGCCACGTGCGCCGCGGGCATGCTCTAGGCCGGGAAGGAATAGCGCTCAAAAGTGTTTTTCTCTGGCTTAAAATTCTCTCAGGGTGGTGGAACAGCGGCTGCGTTGCCGGCTGAACTGGTCGACTGCATTCAGCCTTGGGGGTGTTCTGAGTGCCGCGTACTGCACCGGGGTGTCATTAGGGGACTCGCCCACACGGGCCGCGGTGTGTACCAGTCCGGGTGGTGCGGTCTGTCGCTGGAGGAGCTCCTGTGCACTTTCCAGCACGATCGCAGAGGGTATTTCATTTGAGCGAGGTCATTGCCATCACAACGTGGGACCACGCTGAAACGGGGCGGGCAACTTTTCTCAAGCCAGGGAGTGCCAGGGGAAGCTGCTGCGTGTTTCCCGGGTATGCTGCAGATCAGGACGAAACAGCCCTCAGAAGTTTTCTTCTCCGGCTGTAAATTCTCACGGGGTAGTGCAACGGTGGCTGCGGTGCCAGTTGAAGTGTTCGACCGCGTTCTGCCAGGAGAATGTTCCGGGTGCCTGGTACCGCACCAGGTTGTCATCGGGGAACTTGCCCACATGGGCCACGGTGTGTACAAGTCCTGGTGGTGCGCCCTGTCGCTGGAGGAGCTCCTGAGTACTTTGAAGCACGCCAGAAGAGGCCATTTCGTTCGAGCGGGGTTAATGCCGTCCCTACGTGGAGACGCACTGGAACGCGTTGGGCTCCGTGCCCGGGGCCAGGGATGTCCTGGGGAAGCTGCCACGTGAAACCCAGGCATGCTCGAGGCCAGGAAGGAACAGCGGTCAAAAGTGTTTTTCTTCGCGTGTAAATCCTCTCGGGGGGGTTCAACGGCGGCTGCGGTGCCAGTTGAACAGTTCGACAGCGTTCGGTCTGAGGAGTGTTCCAGGTGCCTGGTACCTCAGTGGTATGTCATCAGGGATCTCGCCCACATTGGCCGCGGTGTGCGCCAGCACGGGATGGGCGCCCTGTCGCAGGAAGAGCTCGTGCTTACATTCAATCACGCTCGCAGAGTCCATTTCATGCGAGCGGGGTCATGCCCTCCCTACGTTGGGACGCGCTGAAACGGTTCAAGCATGTTGTCCGGGGCCAGGGAGGTCCTGGGAAAGCTGCTGCATGCGTCCCATGTATGCTCGAGGCCAGGAAGGAATAGCGCTCAAAAGTGTTTTTCTCATTGTGTAAATGCTCTCAGGGTGGTGCAACAGTGGCTGCGTTGCCAGCTGAACTGGTCGACCGCATTCGGCCTGGGGAGTGTTCCGGGTGCATCGTAACGCACCGGGGTGTCATTGGGGGACTCGCCCACACGGGACGCGGTGTGTACCAGTCCGCGTGGTGCGCTCTGTCGCTGGGAGAACTCCTGTGCACTTTGCAGCACAACCGCAGAAGCCATTTCGTTCGAGCGGGGTCATTGCCATCACAACGTGGGACCGTGCTGGGAGGGGCCGGGCAACTTTTCCCAGGCCAGGGAGTGCTTGGGAAGCTGTCGCGTGTGTCCCGGGTATGCTGGAGATCAGGACGAAACAGCGCTCAGTTTTTTTCTCCGGCTGTAAATGCTCTCGAGGTGGGGCAACGGTGGCTGCGTTGCCGTCTGAACTGGTCGACAGCATTCGACCTGGGGAGTGTTCAGGGTGCCTGGTACCGCACCGGGGTGTCATTGGGGGACGCGCCCACACGGGTCGCATTGTGTAGCACTCCGGGTGGAGCGCCTTGTTGCTGATGGAGTTCCTGCGCAATTTGAAGCACGACAGAAGAGGCCATTTTGTTCGAACGGGGCAGCAGGGGATCGGCCCCCGGACACTCGCCGGGCCCCGGCAGGCTCCGCAGTCCGGGGGCCGGTGACGTGCGCTGCGGGCAGGGCTGGCGCTGGTGCAACACCCCACTCGCATTTTGAGCGACAGAAAAACGCTCTCGTGGGCAGCAGCGTCCGGCCTTCAGCATAACCATGGCGGCAGGGGAAGGGCTCCCTGGCACTCGCGAGGCCGCGGCAGACTCCACAGGCTGGAATCCGGCGACCTGTGCTGCGGGCAGTGCTGGAAGGTGCTGGTGCAATGCGCATACGCATATTCAGCGGCGGAAAAACGCTATGGCGGACTGCGGCGCCCCAGGCCCTAGCAGGTTCTGGGAGGAGTGGGCGGTGTCCCCTGGCACTCGCAGGGCCCCGGTCGGCTCCGCTGGCTGGGGACCAGCGACATGCACTGAGTGCAGGGCCAGCACCCAGGAACCATCCCGCGAGCATTTTCAGATGCAGAGAAACGCTACGGCGGACTGCGGTGCCCCGGGCCCTAGCAGGTTCTAGGAAGTGTGGGCTGTGTTCCCTGGTACCTGCGGTGCCCCCGGCGGCTCCGTTGGCTGGAAGCCGGTGGCGTGCCCTGAGGGCAGGTCCGGCGCCTAGGAACCACCCCGCAGGCATTTTCAGATGCAGAAAAACGCTGTGGCGGGCTGCGGCGCCCCAGGCCCCAGCAGGACCGTCGGCGGGAAAAGCGCCCCCGGGCTCTCGCTGTGCGCCAGGAGGTTCCGCAGGGCGGAGGCTGGGGACTTTCGCTGTGGGCAGGGCCGGCGCCTGTGCCCCGCGCATGCGCATTTTCAGCGGTGGAAAAACGCTATGGTGGACTGCGGCGCCCCAGGCCCTAGCAGGTTCTGGGAGGAGTGGGCGGTGTCCCCTGGCACTCGCAGGGCCCCGGTCGGCTCCGCTGGCTGGGGGCCAGCGACATGCACTGAGGGCAGGTCTGGAGTCTAGGAACCGCCTCACGCGCATTTTCAGCGGCAGGAAAACGTTGCCGCAGACCGTGACGCCCCAGCCTCCAGCAGGAACGGGGCGGCACTGGAAGGGCCCCTGGGCACTCGCGGGGCCCCGGCAGGCTCCGCAGGCTGGGGTCCGGCGACCTGCGCTGTGGGCAGGGCCGGCGCCGGTGAACCACCCCGCGTGCAGTATGAGCCGCAGAAAAACGCTCTCGCGGGCTGCGGCGTCCCGGCCCCCAGCAGGACCGGGGAGACGGGGTAAGGGCTCCCAGGCACTCTCGGACCCCGGCAGCCTCCCCAGGCTGGAAGCAGGCGACCTGCGCTGGGGGCACGCCCGGCGCCGGTGCACCGTGCATGCGCATTTCCAGCGGCAGAAAAACGCTATGGCGGACTGCGGTACCCCAGGACCTAGCAGGTTCTGGGAGGTGTGGGTGGTGGCCCCTGGCACTCGCGGAGCTCCGCTCGGCTCAGCCGGTTGCGGGTGAGCGACATGCAATGAGTGCAGGGCCAGCAACCAGGAACCATCCCGCGCGCATTTTCAGATGCAGAGAAACGCTACTGCGGACTGCGGTGCCCCGGGCCCTAGCAGGTTCTGGGAGGAGTGGGCGGTGTCCCCTGGCACTCGCAGGGCCCTGGTCGGCTCCGCTTGCTAGGGGCCAGCGACATGCACAGAGGTCAGGGCTGGAGCCTAGGACCCGCCCCACGCGCATTTTCAGTGGCAGGAAAACCCTGCGGTGGACCGTGACGCCCCAGCCCCCAGCAGGACTGGGGCGACACTGGAAGGGCCTCTGGGCACTCGCGGGGCCCCGGCAGGCTCCGCAGGCTGGGGTCCGGCGACCTGCGCTGCGGGAAGGTCCGGCGCCGGTGAACCAACCCGCGGGCATTTTCAGCCGCGGAAAAACGCCGTGGGGTGGTACGGCACCCCGGCCCCCAGCAGGACCGGGGCGGTGAAGGCAGTGTCCCTGGGCACTCGCGGGGCCCCGGCAGGCTCCGCAGGCCGGGGGCCGCTGACCTGCGCGGAAGGCAGGGCCGCCGCCGGTGCACCAACCCGCGCGCATTTTCAGTCGCGGAAAAACGCTGTGGGGTGGTACAGCGCCCCGGTCTCCAGCAGGACCGGGCAGCAAGGGCAGAGTCCCCGGTTACCCGCGGGGCACAGGCAGGCTCCGCAGGCCGGGGGCCACCGACCGGCGCTGCGGGCAGGGCCGCCTCCGGTGCACCACCCCGCGCGGATTTTCAGCCACGGGAAAACGCTGTGGGGTGGTACGGCGCCCCGGCCCCCAGCAGAACCGGGGTGGCGGGGGCAGGCTCCTCGGGCACTCGCGGGGCCCCGGCAGACTCCGCAGGCCGGGGGCCGCCGACCTCTGCTGCTGGCAGGGCCGCCGCCGGGGCACCACCCCGCGCACATTTTAAGCCACGGAAAAACGCTGTGGGGTGGTACGGCGCCACGGCCACCAGCAGGACCAAGGCGGCGGGGGCAGGGTCCCCGGGCACTCGCTGGGCCCCGTCAGGCTCCGCAGGCCAAGGGCTGCCGACCTGCGCTGCGGGCAGGGCCGCCACCGGTGCACCACCCCGTGCACATTTTCAGCTGCGGAAAAACGCTGTGGGGCGGTACGGCGCCCCGGCCCCCGGCAGGACCAGGGTGGCGGGGGCAGGGTCCCCGGGCACTCGCGGGGCCCCGGCAGGCTCCGCAGGCCGGGGTCCTCCGACCTGCGCTGCGGGCAGGGCTGCCACCGCTGCACCACCCCGCGCGCATTCTCAGCCGCGGAAAAACGCTGTGGGGTGGTACGTCGCCCAGGACCCCAGCAGGTACGGGGCGGCGCGGGAAGTGCCCCTGGGCAGTCGCGGGGTCCCGGCAGGCTCCGCAGGCTTGGTTCCGGCGACCTGCGCTGCGGGCAGGGCCGGCATTGATGAACCATCCCGTGCACATTTACGGCTGTAGAAAAACGCTCTCGCGGGCTGCGGGGCTCCAGCCCCCAGCAGGACTGTGGCGGCACTGGAAGTGCCCCTGGGCAGTCGCGGGGCCCCAGCAGGCTCCACAGGCTGGGGTCCAGCGACCTCGCTGCGGGCAGGGCAGGCGCCGGTGAACCAACCCGCGCGCGTTTTCAGCCGCGGAAAAACGCTGTGGGGTGGTACGGCGCCCCGGAACCCAGCAGGACCGGAGTGGCAGGGGCAGGGTCTTGAGGCACTGGCAGGGCCCCGGTAGTCTCCGCAGGCCGGGGGCCGGCGACCTGCGCCGCAGACAGGGCCGCCTCCGGTGCACCACCCTGAGCGCGTTTTCTGCCGCGGAAAAACGCCCTGGGGTGGTACGGAGCCCTGGCCCCCAGCAGGACCGTGGCGGCGATGGCAGTGTCCCTGGGCACTCGCGGGCCCCGGCAGGCTTCGCAGGCCGGGGGCTGGCGACCTGCGCTGCGGGCAGGGCCGCCGCCGGTGCACCACCCCGCGCACATTTCAGCCGCGGAAAAACGCTGTGGGTTGGTACGGCGCCCCGGCCCCCAGCAAGACCGGGGCCGCGGGGGCAGGGTTCCCGGGCACTCGCGGGGCCCCGGCAGGCTCCGCAGGTCGGGGTCCGGCGACCTCCGCTGCGGGCAGGGCCGCCGCTGGTATAATATCCCGCGCGAATTTTCAGCCGGGGAAGAACGCTGTGGGGTGGTTCGGCGCACCGGCCCCCAGCACGAACGGGGCGGCGGGGGCAGGGTTCCCGGGCACTCGCGGGGCCCCGGCAGGCTCTGCAGGCCGGGGGCCGGCGACCTGCTCTGCGGGCAGGGCCGCCGCCGGTGCACCAACCCGCGCGCATTTTCAGCCACGGAAAACCGCTGTGAGGTGGTACGGCGCTCCGTCCCCCAGCAGGACCGGGGCGGTGGGGGCAGTGTCCCCGGGCACTCGGGGGGCCCCGGCAGGCTCCGCAGGCTGGGGGCCGCCGACCTGCGCTGCGGGCAGGGCCGCCATCGGTGCACCACCCCGCGTGCATTTTCAGGCACGTAAAAACGCTGTGGGGTGGTACGGCGCCCCGGGCCCCAGCAGGACCTTTTGTCTAACCTTTTGTCTTGCCGTTTTCCGTGCCGCGCCTTTTCCCTTGCCTCGCATTTTGCCTTCCCTTAACTTTGGCCAAGCCTTGCCTTGCCTTTTGACTTTCCTAACCCTTTCCCTTGACTTTTGCGTCGCCTCGCCTGGCCTCGTCTAGCCTCCCGTCGCCTCCATTCGCCTCGACTTTTGCCTTGCCTTTTCCCTTGCCTCGACGTGCCTTGCCTTTTTCCTGCTTTTAACGTTGCCTTACAGTGCACCTTCCCTTTCGTCTTGCCTTGCCACGCGTTGGGTTCGACTTGCCTTCCCGAACCCTGCATTTCACACTGCCTTGCCTTTCCCGTTCCAATTTTCATGAGTCAGCAATTTCCAATTTCAATGAGTCAGCCCTTTCCAAATTTCACGACTCAGCACTTTCCACGTTTGATGAGTCAGCACTTTCGAAACACCTCGATTCAGCGCTTTGCGGTCACCACGATCCAGTGCGTAGGAGCCTAC
>VMDR010027902.1:0-13380 GCA_007922815.1 Macrotus californicus | reverse complement strand
GAGAAGAGAAACAGAGGGGTGTTTCCAGAAGTTTTCTAGCCATTCTCCAGCAACCTCAGATAAGAACATACCATTTGCTACTAACCTCAGTCTTAACCCGAAGTCCCTGATTGCAAGAATCTCCAGTGACAAGAACAACTTTGTTGCCAAATACTTTATATTCATGTAATCTGGGAATCTAATAATAGCTAATCATTTTTGAACGCTTACTACGTTCCAGAAACTCTTCCAGGCTTTAATGCTCTTCCACAACCCTATGGAGGAAGTACAGTCGGTCCTCAAATACTTTCATTTTGTTATAACCTTAATGAGATGCCACAGGAACATAACTCTTTAAAAAATTAAATTTATCGGGGTGATATTGGTTAATAACATGAGTTGCAAGTGTGCAATTCCATAGCCCATCATCTGTATACTGCATTGTGTGTTCACCACCCAAAGTCTAGTCTCCTTCTGTCCCCACATAGCTGACCCCTTTACCCTCTTCTACCTCCCCCACCCCTCTTGCCCTTTGGTAAACTTCATGCTGCTGTCTGCGTCTATGAGTTTGTTTTGTTCATCTGTTGCTCTGTTTTATATCCCACATATGAGTGAAATCACATGGTTCTTATCCTTTTCCATCTGACTTACTTCACTTAGCATGATACTCCATCAATTACCCTATAGCACAATTAGTTTCCTCATACATTATTTCACTTAGAGTCACAGAATCTATCAAAGACTTACTGTACCATTCCTCTCCTCATTTTACCGACGGGGGCAAATGAGGCTGAGAGAATTTTAGAAATTTGCCCATAGTCACTTATTTCTTACGAAGTGAAGCTAGGTGTTAGACACAGGCAGCCTGCAAAGACTGCTTTCAAGATCAAGCTCTTGTGCCTTCCACCTGTTGCTCAGGAATAAAACATTAATCAATGGAATCTCTCAATTCCTTGATCCTAATAATATCACTCCTTACACTGAAAGGAGACCTTGATTTCCATAATTCAAAGCCCACTTCCTGCCTACGTCTTGTGCAAAAAAACAGAAAAAGACTTTCATTCACATCCGGGCTTTGCGAAGGCTCTCAGTGGTTCTCGGGTTCCACCTCAAAGTTGGTTCAGAAAGCCCACTACACCTTCACAGTGGGTAATGGAAGGAATAAACCTAACGTGTGTTACGTGAGAGGGCCCACCCTCAGACCTAAATAGAGATTTGTTGCATCAACCATACCAATGGGGTTGAAAAGAAACCCACACTATCACACCCATGTTTCCAGTTAGGGCCTTGAGAAATAAATGTAGAGGTTTGTTTCTTTTAATTTTCAAAATATGCCTTTGGTCTATTATGAAAAGACAAAAGCTTAGGGGACCCTTCAGTTAAATCTCGGCACTCCCACCCTAGTGTTGCCCCCATTCCCCTCCTCCCACCATTTCCCCCCTAGCCAACCCCATTCTTCCCACCCCCCCGAGTAACCTCATGTAGCCCTGACTTTAACACCCTCTACTCTGCCCCTCACTAAGGTTGTTTACTGGCTTAAAAATACCCAAGGCCCTGTCTCTTCATTTAAACTACCCTCTCCATCTACTCCATTCTCCTATCAGCTTGGGATTAGGAAAAAAAAAGGGTCTCCCATAAAACAACACTTTTCTCTCACTAGATACGAAGGAATCACAAGAACAGCATCCTGTCCTGAGAGGAAGATTAGGTGTCTTCTAAGTCCTTTCCCATTAAAACTTTATTATTAAACAGACCTATAGTAAATAGGAAGTGACAAACACGTTGCTCCTGAAAACCCACCCACCGCTGCAGAAGCTGTTTGCTTGCTACATTCCTGGTGGGACTTAAGTCAGAGCTAGGATGTGTACACCCTATTTATTCTCAGCCTCTGTCCCTTGACATATGGCTGGTCTGGGCAGAGGAAAAATCAAGAAGCCATCGTGGAAACTTAGTCACCTTGTGGGTAAGGAAATAAAAAAGGAGGGAGGTGAAATTAACAGAAAGCCTCTTCAAGACCCCTAAAAAAACGCTACATATGAACTAAAGGGGGCCTGTGATGGGGATGCACTGTGGCCACAAACCTCCCCCCTGCAGGTGGACCCAGTCAAAACTGAGCCAGCGTTCACCTGCTCTCCCTACCAGCTCTGCACTGAAGTAGAGATTTAGTTTGCCTCGCTCCAAAAATGTGTACAGTAATGATAACAACAGCTCTCTCCTTAGGCCATCGTCTCTATCCCTTCTAAATCTGACTTCATTTATCTCAAAAGAAATAAAAATCTCTAGGCTTCACTGGGGTCAACAGTGGACACTATTCACTATTGAAACACATAATATAAATGTAAACAACATGTTTGTATGAAGGAAGTACTACGAAGTAAAGAGAGACCAAAAAATCATTGCTATCACCTCTAAACCCCAACCTGCCCTGAGAATTGCCAGTATCTCCACAAGTGTCTCTATTTTCTCACCTATTCAAGCAACTGGGTAAAATGTAAGTGGATCACATCTTATCCAATTTAATTGTGTTTTCTGTTTAATTAATCAAAAAAAGGTATACGTGACAGTTTCCCTTCTGTTCTTTCCCTTGCAAACATGACCTGATTTAACTGACCTGGCACCCAAACACCTACAGAATTACTCCATCATCGAACATGCTTTAACAATTGATCAACTTCTAGAATCAATCGTTTGTATTTAGGATGCAACCCTTGTCTGTATTTTAGGAAGGAAGCTTTGTACTGGGAATATCAAATGAGCACAAGCTAGGGGCCAGGGAGACAGAACTGCGGATACAGAAATGCCACCAAAATGTGCCTGAACTTAAAGTCAGGAGATGGCTCTCTCATACATCAGCATCTTGGGCTTTCAACACTGACTCACTCTTAAAAGAGGGGAATTTATCAGTTGGAATCATCCTAGAAAACTGGAAAAAATATATAAACACAAACTAATACTATAAAGTGTTATTTTGTTTTAAAAAATTAAACATGCCTAGTCACATTTAAGGCCACACTTCTATAAAATTCAGCCAAATAATGAGTATCAAGGGGCAGATTTTTCTTGACTATTGAAGTCAGGAAAATTTCCCCCCCAGAATGGTTCTGACTGGCAGATATTTTCTGAGAGCAGACAGCTGAGGCCTGTGGTTATTTTATGTCAATGGTGCAGATGAGTTAGTCTCCTTTCCCCCCCTTCCCCGTCCCCCAGACTTTTTTTTTTTTTTTTTTTGCCAATCCCTATGGCTACATCTCAACCTGCTACCCAAAACATGCTCATAGCAGTGGCTTAAAGATACAGGAATCATCGCAAAAGAATGCACACACTTGGATGCATATCTTCTGCAACTCATTGATTGAATATGCCTATGATGATTTTTCTCAAAAACACTTGTCAGCTTGAAATTATAAATGACTCGAACTGCTGGTATCTGTTTCATTTTGGCTATTAGGGTGGTCAGGATGTCTAATGTAGGAAGGAGGAAATGACAAAATGTCCCAGAAGTCAACAGATCCTTGCTTGCCTTGATTTTATTGACTAAAATTCACCTCTAACTAGATTGACTAGAGAAAGTATCAACTGATTATTCTGTTCTTTGAGATTAAAGGGAAATCAAACATTAAAAAGAAAAAAGTACAAATTTAAGTTATAAACTCTAAGGTAGAACATGCTTACTGTGGTTAAAAGGCATAAAGTATGTACAAATGAGCAACACCTCATCATATTGAATGTCGCTACCTTCACACTGGCATTTTCCAGCGTCATTACAGATAGCACGGGTTAAGGATGGCAGAAGTAATCCAATCCATTAAAGTCCAACTCCCAAACATAACTGCTCTTCTGAAATAGCCTCAGGAGAAGTAATATCTTTTCACACTCACTTTTAAGGAACCAGGACAACATTTTAAAAGAGAGTGTGCATTACTGAGTAAAGACAACTTCTGTAACAAGTTAGTCAATTAAGAATAACTGAAACATACACACCTGGAGAAACCTGAATGTAACATGATCATAGTTAAGAATGAAAAAGACTAACATAACCTGTTCAATATTGCCCATCTTTAGGAGGAAGCACTAAAAATAAGCTTAAAAGAAAAAACCTATAAGCCAGAGAATTAATTCTTCCTAAGTATGTGTTTTTAAAGTGGTATTGCCCAGTCAGGACATGGGACTCTGAGAGAGCGGCTGGCGCCACCGCCTCATATCCCAAAATCACCACCACCACCAGTGCAAGACAACCATGGCTTAAAGGTTTTCACGGAAATGTAGAAAATTAGTAGTTTATAGATAATCCAGCTACAAATAGCTACCCAATTTCCTTCACCGCCATCTTTGCTTCAGAAATGCACCACCCAGCAGATATCACTAAATGCCCTTAAGTCATGGGGGCATTTATATTGATTAGGGAGGTGGCTATCAGTATTTCAAGACTGAAAAACACAAAACTATTCGCCAAAATTATTTCCTGGCATTAATTTGAACTATGGGAAGGTATAGTTGTAGTGCCTTTTTTCTCCAAAGGAAAAAAAATAAAATGAAAATAAACTCAGCACTTTAAATTATTTGGAAACTTCATCATGCCAATCTCATTTTCATAATTTTCCCATAAAAATTTTACCCAATATAAAGTAATACTACATAACTAACCATTTAAAAATAAAACGAGCGTTCAAAGTTGGGCCTTTTACGTAGGTGCTCTCTTTTCCGTTTCCTTTCTCAGCTGCCTGCCTTCTAGTAAGACAAACTTCTGGCAGGGACATAGAAAGTATCCAGACGTTTGGAAGAATTAAACAAGGAAGGTCTCAATGAACAAACCCTGGCACTTGGAAATGAAGCAGTCTTTTAAAACCAAAAAGCCAAAGCAGAGGCTAAATTATATAATGCTTTCTGATAAAGAAATTCACTTTGAAAAAATGGGATACACACAGTTCTCGAGGTTCATTAAGGCAGTGTTCTAAATTAGCGTCTTTCACATCAGGCTGAGAGTTTCTAATAAAATCAGTACACACGTGCCCCCCACATTGTTTCTTTAATGAATAATCTTTATTATTTTTTCCATTACCATTTAGTCCCCTTATATTCCCCTCCCCCTGCAATCACCACCCTGCTGTCCATGTCCGTGAGTCCTTCCCACCCATTGTTCTTAACAGATTTAAGTTTACAGTACAGTAAACACACACGCCACTACTCACTTGCTTCCTTCTGTAGTGAGCAAACTGAGAGAGGCCCAGGACAGCAGCAAGAGCGCCTCCTCCGGCAAGGACAGTCCCTTTCACCGCCTTTTTAAATGCCATTTCTTAGCCTACAAAAAAGGGGGAGGGAGACAAAAAGTTAATTAGGATTTTTATTGCAATAACGGTCCCAATAATAAAAAGAGACTGTATAGGTAATGAAACTATGTTAAACTGGAAAAGAAAACATAAAATAAGGAAGTTACTAACATGCCTATTTGAATATTACCACTCAAAAACAATAAACAAAAAAATCCTAGACAGGGGAATTGACTATACAAAAGTTACTTCCCAACAAGAATTAAAGAAAGAAAAGCAAATTAACGGACACCCGGGGATATTTAGATAGTATAAAGTCAAGAGAGCTGTGAAAAGAAACGTCATCGGAGATCCGACAGAACCGCATGCTGTCCTTGCAGATTTCTTCAGCCGCTAATCCCCTCCATAGGAGAATGGGTAGAAGTCTTCTGTCACTCAGCGTGACAATGAACAGTCAGGCCTGCTTCAGGTTCTTTGGCAGGTGTTTAATTCCAATCGTGGTACAACTCCCTTCCTGAGTGTGCTTTCCCCTTCCTAATGAAGTTCTCCCTAGAGCTCAAAGCCCACACACTCACACTTCTCTCTCTAAGAGTCTACACGTCACAGACAAAAAGTCCAAGGAAACCATGCCTTGGCCCTTTCGCAGAGTGCCAGTTTAACACTGCAGTACTTCCTTTCTCTGACGAAACTTTAAAAAAAGTTCTCTCTAGCCAGAGTTGCAGGATACCGCAATTCCAAAGGAAAATGCTCCAGACCGAGTACTCTGGTGCTCACTGTGTATTTCTGAAGTCTTGCATTGTGTTAGCTCTTGACCGTATTTCTTCTCACCTTTTAAAAAAAATAGTTCTACTATTAGACTCGTGGAATTTTTAAAGTGTTTTGAAGACGTAAATATTCTTCACTTTTCAGAAACCAAAAAAAAAAAGCATAAAAATGAAAATCCCACCAAAACACCTCTAGCCAACTTTTATTCTGCTAAACTAAAAAAAGATAACACTGTGTGATCACCGAAAAACATTCCAGCCTACAGCCAGCATTACCTGCCTGAGACTCTCACGCACAATAACAGCGGGCACACCCGCACCTTTCAGGGAAGTCTCTCCCCTACTTTCCTGAATGAGCGGAGGTCGGACCTATCTGGACAACACACCTGACACTCTACAGATATTTCATAACTCAAGAAAGTATTTAACATGAAGTCAGTTTTAACCGAGGATAGTAAAGAACTTACAGTATCTCAATGTAAAGTACGACACCTCAAATGTTTGGGTCCTTAAACAAAGAACGGCAGTGCAGTTGGTAACTACGGTCCTACAGAAAGTTTATTTTGGAATACTTTAAATTACATACTAAAATAAAAGTTGGCATTTCCTAAAACTTTATTTTTACTCTGATCTCATTTCTTCTGACAAACTCCTAAATTCTAAGACTCATCTTTATTAAGATTCTCACCAGAAAAATATTTCACGTGCATCTGTTCTCTGCGGCTGGAGGTCTCTTCTCTTTTTTTTTTTTTTAAGATTTTATTTATTTATTTTTAGAGAGAGGGGAAGGGAAGGAGAAAGAGAGGGAGAGAAACATCAAGGTGTGGTTGTCCTCACGGGCCCCCTAACAGGGACCTGGCCCACAACCCCAGGCATGTGCCCCAACTGGGAATCAAATTGGTGACCAGCACTCAATCCACTGAGCCACACCAGCCAGGGCTGGAGTTCTGTTCTTGACTGTCCCTTCTCTGTATCGACCATCCCCTCATCCCCAAGTTATGCAAAACAGTTGGTATATGCTGGCTAGGAGCCCGTGTTCATTATTCAGTCAACCATAAACAAAACCTAATGTCCAATGTTGCTCTGACAGTAAAAACCACGATTTAGCCTATTTGGTAGGCACCCATTTCTTACAGCTAGCCATCACCATTCCTAGAACTACTATAAATGCTCACAGGAGTTCCTATGGCACAAAAGAAACCCTAGCAGCCCAGAGATGATAGTGCGCTATCTCCAGGCTAACTGGGTTTCCCAGAAAATCAGGGACAGAGAATAGAGACCCAGTAAATACCTAAACAATGCATCTGCCCTCCCCATACAGACAGCAGCCTGGTGTTCCCTTGGATGTGTTTGTAGCTAATTGACTTTAGCTCAGTATCATTGCTCCTGTCTTGATAATGTCATTTATGACCTCAGAAAGGATACCACACATCAACACAGCCAACTGAGGGATGTCATATAACACAGTCAATGAAAATGTTTCAGCAAAGGTGCTCACTCAGCCAGTTAAGTTTGGAGGTAGTTTTTCCAGTTGTCTAAGTTCCCTTATTCCTTACTATATTGCTTAAATTTCATTTGTCTGGAACCAAAACTTGCTAAGGGGGGTTATTTTCATGGGGGTATTCTCATTTCTCAATGAGCCACTAATATATATTAACAAAAAACTGCATTAATATATTATTTTGCAAACTTAGCAATAATATTGGCTATAATCAATAGAGTTCCTCTTTTCAGTAATTTCATAAAATAACCGATGCTTAGGGAATTTCTATTGTGACCAAATTCAGGATGTGAGGGCAATCTGGCTGCGACATCTGTCACCCCATTGATCGCCAGGGTTGATTCGGCTGATCTGGCTGGCTAGGCGGGTGTCCCCTTCCTCCCTCACTGATCCATGTGCATCCCTCTCGAAGCTGCGCGCTCAGTCCAAGAGGACAACCTTCCCAACTAGAGGAGAGGACCGGTCTTCGGTCAAGGGTACAAGAGTAGCTGCACTCCCCTGCTAGAACCTCCAAACAAGCTCTCAAATTCATCCATAAGATCACCCAGCTAGCTGTAATGAATAAATCACTCTTACAGGTAATTCAAAAACAGAAGCACAGACTCAGGAATTTGACCTGGCTCTCTAACATGATGATGATGATGATGATGACGATGATGATTATTAATGTTATAATGACAATACTTGCCACTTATTGAGTATTTGCTAATGTAATAAGTACCATGCTTTTAATTCTTTACATATATCAGCTCACATCAACATTACAATATCCGAATTTCATAAAAGAGGCAATAGGGGAATTGCCAAACATCACCCTCTAGGAGGTGACAAAACCACAACTTACTCTATGCTCTTAAGCACAGGGAAGTTCTGCCTCTGTTCTCAAAAGGCAACTTCTCCCCAAGAGCCACACCATGTGTTTCTGTTACTCCCAAAAGAAAGTTCTATTCTGAAAACTCACCTAAAGTCTCTTGGCCACAAAGACAGTGAAAAACCCTGACAAAAATCTACTAGCAACTTTCTGCCAGATAATGTAAGAACTTTGTTTTAATGTTGAACAAAATTTAAAATCAGATAAATATAAACCATATGCTGGGGACTACTTACATCCACTGACACTCCATTAAAAGGAGAAATGTTTTCACAATGATTACAAAAAGAAAAAGATTGTTTTCTTCTAAATAAAAGTTCCAACCAGTAATTTAGCAAAGGGGAACAAGAATGTCAGTAAATCTTCACCTTTTGCAACTCAAAGTACAAGAAAACCAAAGGCAGAAAAATCATCCAGAAAAATTAGCTGAGTTAGCATAGCCTGATGTTCATTACAAGCCCATAAACTAAACCCCAAGCACACTGACTCAGGAGTGACTCCTGCATTTGCACAGACCAGTGTCAGCTCTCCAACTCTTGCAAGGAGAACATTAGCTCGACTAAATAAAACCCTAGATGAAAAGGTTCTCAACTAAATGTATTTGTGAGTATATCAACAGCCCTCAAGGGATTACAATGAATTGGGAGAATTAAATATCAAAGTCTGTCTTGTAACTCTGTCTTATAACTAACTGCACTATGTTAAGTGTTATTAATACTCTGACAGACAAGAGACCCCCAATAGCCAAAGCAATCTTGAGAAAGAACAAAGCTGATGGTATCACAATTCTTGGTTTCAAACTATATTACAAAGCTACAGAAATCAAAAGAGTATGGTATTTGCATAAAAACACACAGATCAATGAAAAAATAAAGGGCTCAAAAATAAATGCATGCTTATACAGTTAACTAATTTTTGACAAAGGAGCCAAGACTATTCCTCTGGGAAAAGACAGTCTCTTCAATAAATGGAGGTGGGAAAACTGAACAACCACCTGCAAGAAAGACTGAAACCAGACCACTATCTTACATCATATACAAAAATCAATTCAAAATGAATCAAAGACTTAAACATACGACTTGAAACCATAAAGCTCCTAGAAGAAAACATAGAGAGTAAGCTTATGATCAAGTCAGAGGGACCAATTGGAAGGCAATGAAACAGTCCCCAGGCAAGAGAATGACAGCCTAGTTAGGACTATTTGAAAAGTGCAAATGCAGAGACTGATCTCTAATGGCAGCACCAACCTACAAACCACGACAAGACCTAGAAATCAATTACAGAAGGAAGCAGGAAGAGCCTGAATGCCATAGGGGTTTTAACCTGGATAACTGGGAACTGGCCCCAACATTACTACATTAAGATTTAGAAAGAGAAGCAGGTTTAATGGAAAAGAGCTTAGTTTGAATTAGGGAGATTTGAAATACTGAGAGAACACCTATGCAGAGAAAACAGCAAAGAGATGGACAGGTGGGTCTTGAACTTACAAGAGTAGTGAGAGCTAAAGGTATGGTTTGGGAAATCTTCTGCCTGGAACTACCGGCGCAGAAACCTGCACTCTGGCAAACAAAAACTGGGCTTGCCACTTCTCAAAACCTGCCGACCCCTGTTTTTACTACCCCTGCAGTTTACCTGCTTCAACTTCATCCTTAGCTGTCCTTTAAGGAGTCCCATTAAAAGCGCAGTGACTCCGACAGCGTGAACAACCGCTCAGACCCTCTTCAAACAGTCCTTGAGTGCTATCCTTCCTGCTTCCTCCTATTTGGCAGGAAGGCTACTCTCTCAACTAAATCATGCATTTGGATGACCGAACCACACATTTTAGACTTAAAAACAAGAAATAACCATCCACTAAAAAAGGCTAAGGGTCCCCTCAGCAACCACCCACAAGCAAATGTATTCCAGAATAAGAGCATACTTCCTGGCCCCTAAATTCCTGAAATAGAGTCTTCAAACTCCTCTCTCCATCTTAGTCCTAGCTCCTCTCTTCATTTAGCATAAATAAAAATCTATCCATATGGATTATCACTCCTCTGTGGGTATCCACTAAGGGCCTTCACTTTTACAAAAATTCTCCTATCCTTGGGCCTCTGGTGTAGAAATAGCAATTTCCTTTCCAATCTCCGTGCTCACCATTAACTTAAGAAAAATTGGGACTTCTCAGGGTTTCGCATCTTTTGCCAGCATAGATGTAAGCATATTTCTTTCTCCTTATCCCTTGCAAGAGTAGTCAGTGTGTGTTTGGGGAGGGATGGGGGAGGAGGTATAGCTCAAAGATCATTTTTAGAAGAGTAATTTCAATCATAAGCTTTGCAGTCCATGTGTTCTCTAGCAAAATATAAAGGGTTCCATGACACCCTGGTCACATAAACTGAGAAACCCAGATGAATGAGAAATTTAAAACATAAAACAAAAACATCAGGATGTAATCTAGATGCATGCCGCATGTGCTACTTCACTAAGCCCTTTACATAAGCATATGCAGGTTCAAAAGTAGCAAAAAGCTCCTTACCCTTCAATTGTGCAGTCACCCACCTTATAGCTGTGCATGGAAAACTGCCCCTTGTCGATTTTGAGTCAGGACACTTGATCAAACTCATAGAAGGTACAACCCAAAGGGCCAGGCCTCAAGATCCATCTATACACAAATTCAGTGACTTACAGGATACAGTTATATGAATCTTACAAAATAAGGGTGCGGGACCTCATCAGAGGAAGTCCTAAGCAGCACATGGAACCTGGCAGCAAGTCCACAGCAAAATGGAACAAGAGAGAGTGAGCTCAAAAGTACCTTCCCAACCAGCAGCCCCATTTTATCTATAAAAGTCAGTATTTCTGGGTGTTTTGAACAAGACATGTTTCAACAAAGCAAACCCTCTATCATACCAGTTGGTGTGATATCAAATGTTTTGTATAATTCTCTACACAAAAGTACATCGTGGTTCGGGCACAACAAGCATATGCTGTAAAGTACTTAACACAGTCACAATCAAAGCACACCAGGTACTAACTTCTCTGTCGCCAAGGTTGACGTTACAGTGTCAAAACTGCAAAGGGGTTCTCCCCAGCCAAGCCGAGGCACTTCTACACATATACATGTCACACAGCAGCACAGGTCCCTGCAGAAACACAAACACGCTTTGTGAAAGTTGTCAGACCCTAAATGAACAAAGTAGTCAGCATCGGAGGCCCATTGGCCTCTTCTTTGGAAAAACAGAAGAGTCCTGGTCCATAAACTGAAAAATCAATTGTCCTTTGTTAAGTCTGGATAGGAAATGGACCCAGGGCTTATCCACAAAAAATTATCCCAACAGAAATAAGCAAATATATCAAGTGCTAAGAAAATAGCAGATACTTTTATCTTTGAATCACCTTCTTCTCGCCTTTCCCCTATTATTAAATAAATAAAGTTTTAAGGCCACAAACTCAACAATAACAATGACAACCTACAGTTGTAAAAAACACATACACTGAACAGAATATCAAAGAAGAAATGAAAAGTTTTTTCTGAAATTATTGAGAAAAGTATTCTGATAAAACGAGATAAATGAAAGAACAAAGTAAAAGTCAACAGAAAAGTTAAAAATATAATGAATCGTCAGATTCTGGATGTCCAAAAATTTGGACGTGGTTGATTAGGAAGTTAAAGCTACATAATCATATACATCTAAACCTTAGCTTTGTCCTTGCCTCTGGCGACCCATTAGAAAGCCAGACTGCTGTAGGAAAGGCATGTTCTATTTCCAATCAATTTCCCCAGGAAATCCCAAGCCAGAAGGGCCCAACCCAAAAGATGAAAAAAAAAACCTTAACAAAGAAAGACTATTTTCATAGAGACAAAACAGAAACAAAACGATGAAACAGAGAGAAAATGAAAGAAGATGCTATATTTGTATTGGTTGGCATAGCTTCGAGCCAGAAAGTACTTTGGAAAACCTTCCTACTAGTCTCTCAGGGGCACTTCGAGGTCATTTATGTCATTTCAGGAACAAACGAGGGCTACAGATACTGAGAAAGAGGTTAGTCCAGGACCGTGCCCCAGGCTCAAACGAGGGCAGCATCCTGGAAACTTGACAGCACAAGGAGTTGGCACAGAGGTGGGCTGAGCTGGTTCCAGAAGTTCAACTCAAGAGTTTAAGGAATGTAAGCAAAAGGCACCAAAAAGAAAAAAAGAGGAGGAAATAAGGTCGACAACCATTTAAAGTGAGCCAGTTAAAAGGCTCTGTTTGTTCCTGAGAAAACTGTCTCAAATGTTATTACAGGAATTCTTTTGGTGGGCAAGTTATTTTTTTATTTTTTTTAATTGAATAGTTTTAAATTTAATAACCAATTAAAGGGTTTATTTCACAAATAACTCTAAAACAAAAACATAGAGAGGGAAGGGGGCCAGAGACAAACACAAGGTTACAAGCTTGCACTCTGGTAATCATTTATTATGTAAGATTTAATTTGGTAAAAAAATAGCATTTTCAAGGCAACTTCCATATTATGTATTTGTTTTCTGCCATTTCTAAAATGCACACCAGTACTACGAAGTCACAAATTTGACCTTTTTCCCTTATTTTCATGAGGTTCACTGTAGAATTACAAGAAATCAATGAAGCCCATCTGAGCTAATAATAGATTTATATTCATTAAATGTAAATGATCAGTTTAATTCATAATGGAATGATTTCTATTGCATTTGCTTTCCATAGAATTGCTATTAAATAATCATAAAAGCTATAGTTAGTTCGTGCAAGTAAACTTGTTTTCCATTTTAAATTCATTTTAAAACCAAAATTATTATATATTTGCTATCATCCTGAATATGTTAATGGATTTTTGTTTAAAGTTGTAAAATCCTATCTAACATGCTTAGTATAAAATTAAACAGACGTGCATTTATACAGTAAGGTCTGCTTGAGTGTGGTTCGTAGGGTAATAATATGGGTGTAATAACTTACACTTTTAATTTGAACATTTCACCTAAAATGTCATATGGTGTGCTTGAGTGTG
>VMDR010027901.1:0-13376 GCA_007922815.1 Macrotus californicus | reverse complement strand
ATATAAAAATATAAATGCTTAAAATATTAGTTAAATCATAACATAATGTGTATTTCTTGTAGGAAATTTAAAAAGTTTAAAATAGAGACAAATCAAAAGAGAATAGTGCTAAAAGCATCAGTAACCACAGTCCGCAGCCTTCCATTCCTCTGCTACCACCCCCTTGCCAGTGTAGTGGGCCTGAACCTCAGTCCGCCTAGCCACAGAAGCCAGAAATAGAATCATACATTCATATGTCTAGGTGCATGTACATTGCATATGTATATGCATGTGGGTATCTGTTTATGTGAAGAACAGACATGTGGTTTAAATTGACACCAATCCCACCCTGAAGCCGACCCCACTCATCTGCCCTGACTTCCATGCTCACTTACTCTGAGGGTTCTGAGAGGTCCTGGGGACTTCCGCAGGAACAAGGACCCCAGGGCTCCTCCCCTCCATCGCCATCCTGTCTGGCTGCCTCTGACATGCTCCTGGTCTCCGTCTGCTTTGTTCCTGCTGACCCCAAGGCCTCTGCTTTCTCCCTGCCATTGTGGGCTGCACTCCGAGCCAATGTGTGGAAATTAGGTGCTAGTGTCCAGCCTTCTGCAAGGATCACAGAGGCCGGGCAGAAGGCGGGGTGCCAGTCCCCTGTTCGCAGCACCAGCACGCTCTGCCCGCTTTGCACTGGACGGCAACAAGACCCGCGTGTCCCTTGCTCCAAGCTCTCCCTCCCAGGGGCTGAAGCTTCTACAAAAGCTCAGATAACCAAGAGGCTTCTGCTTTCCGACAGGGCCTCTCGAAGACCTGACTTCCAGCTGGGAGGAGGAAGGAGGGAAGACATAGTGAACAACACACATACTGATTGTGAGAGAGAAAGACCCTGCCGCAAGCGGAGCTGGGAGCACGCTGGGCAGAGAAAACGATGCGAAGTTCAGGGTCAGAGGGAGCTGTGATGATGTATTGATCCTACATCTCGAGGAAAACTGAAATGGTATAAAAATGGCCAATTTTTCTTATCTGCCTTTCCTCATTTTTTAAAAAAATTTTAAAGAGCGTCCCATGGGTCTTTTTGGCCTCTGTGTAAGTCAGGGATCGCCAAAGAAACAGAAGCAATAATATGCATATTATTACAATAATATTGAATATAACACAATACAATATAACGACAATAATATGTAATTATTATTACAATGATACACACGAAGTGAGAGACAGGAAGACAGAAAGGTTTTTAAAAACTGGCTCCCACGACTGTGGGGGGCCAGCAAGTCTGAATTTCATGGGGCAGCTTGGTAGCCTGGGAATTCGGGTTAGAGCCGTTACAATCTTGAATTCAAGATCTGCAGGGCAGGCTGGAAACTCAGGCAGGACTTCTAGGTTGTGGTCTAGAGGCAGAATTACCGCTCCCTCCGAGAACTTCATTTCTTCGCTCTTAAGGCCTTCAACTTAGTGGACGAGGCCCACCCACATTATATGTGTAGGGTAATCTACTGTACTTTACCCAGCCCACTGATTTAAATGTTAGCCATCTCTGAAAAAACATCTTCACAGCAACCTCTAAACTGGTATTTGATGGAACAATGGGGCATCACGAGCTAGCCAAGTTGACACAGAAAACTGTAAGAAAAACAGAGAAGAGTCAAAACTAAACTGCATAGCCCTGGGCAGGTGGCTCAGTTGGTTGGAGCACCGGCCCATACACCAAAGGATTGTGGGTTTGACTCCCCATCACATACCGAGGGCACGGACCGAGGTTGCAGGTTCAGTCTCCAGGGGGGCACACGTGGGAGGCAGCCAATCGATGTTTCTCACATCGATGTCTCTTTCTCTCTCTCTCTTCCTCTCTCCCTGTCTCTCTCTAAAAAATCAAGGAACATATCCTCAGGTGATAATTAAATAAACAAACAAGCAAACAAACAAAAAACTAAGCTGCACACACATGATAAAGCGCCGAGAGCTCAGTCTGTGAAGCACGTGTTTTACCGGGCCTGAAAAGTGTCTATACTTATATTACCTTCAATTAAACTCATTTCACTTGACTTCAAAAATGTCCAGGTCGTCTGATAATCTATGTTTACAAACATGAGCTGTTTTTTTTTATCAGACCTACCGAGTTTGAATCCCAGCTGTACCATTGGCCTGGAGCAAGTTAGGCAGCTTTTCTGAGTCTCAGTTCACACAACTGCAGAGTAGAGATAGAAATATCTACCCCAGAGAGAGATGCTTTATATGAAGTTAGTACAGTGACTGCTTCAGAGATAAGCATTCAACAAATAATAGCTTTTTTTGTAAAATTACCAAGAGGTATAAAGGTACTCCCTTTAACTTCTATGGAAGACACTAGAATGCCAACAGCCTTTTGAAGCTAAGTTCGTGGTTCACATGGACTTGGCCTGCTGCCTGTCTTTTTTCTGCTTGAGTCTCCGTGAGGGGTAGAAGCTCCCCTAACTGGGCCCTGGAAGCTTTAGCTGACTCGTCCCAGGCTTTCTGCTTACATTCAGAGAATTGCTGTCTCAGGAGCAGACTCAGATTAATGTTTAATTGACCCTCTGCCCTGGGGGTGGGGAGTTCTTAAAACTCTCTTCATTCCTGGTCCCTGGAGGTAAAGACAATTTCTGGAAAAGTATAGCAAAGGACATTGTTACACCAGGGGCCACATTCCTTTTATCAGGAAGACAAACCTCTTGGATGATCAGCTTCAACGTGTGGGTGATGTTGGAGTGCTCTGATCTCAAGGTTGTCCCATGTGTCTGGCAGCCAGAAAACAGAACTTTAAAAATACAGTGCAAGCCTACTGTAAAGCACCTTGCTGTTCCAGAGGTCCAGTTATACCATATGTCTATTTTTCTCTCCATATCCCAGGTGCTGTCTTTGGCATGATTACACTCAGGATGCTCCAGGGTCCTGAAGCCATTATAGCACCATCCATCCTCAGCAACACATGCCATTGGGTGCTGGCTAATTGTCACCAGAGGAGGAATCTGTCTGCCAAAACACCCCATCAAAAGGGCACAGGAAATGAGACAGGCAGGAAGTCCCAGCACTGCTCTCTGCCTCTGCACGTACCAAGTGGAACTGAATTCTGTTAAAAATGATAGAAGATATACACCTTTGAACATTCGTATCAGTCAGCCTATTGTTTGAAAACTCACCTCAATTGAATTTACAATACACATGGGTACCATTTAGCAATAAACCAAGTTTTATTAAAGTTAAGCAACTTTTCTTTTGAAAGTGAGACAAACAATAAAATTCTGATAAAACAAAAGCTGAAATTAAACAGAGAAATGTGTACACTTTTGGGCAGTTGAATTAAACCAGAGGCCTGATGTCAACTGGACAATAGTGTTTCCTCTAGAAGTGCCCCCACCCATCCCTACCCCAACGATCAGAACTTAATTATTGTTATGTCACACCCTCATAGAAGGGGTCTGGAAAAGTGAGGACGTATTCAGGTAACCAAAAAGTCTGTTTCTAATATCATGTTTAAAGTTCAACATAACTTTTAAATCCAATATCCCCTGAGTAAACGCTTTCATTTCTTCACAATGAAGTTAATTGTTTCTTTCGAAGGGAATTTAATAAAATAAAATTTCTATGGTCCAGCTCTTCAAGATTTTGGCCATGGTACTGTAACAGTGTGCCTAGTTCTCTCTCAAAACCAAGTGTAGCCCTGGCTGGCATGGCTCAGTAGATTGAGTGCTGGCCTGTCAACAAAAAGGTTGCCAGTTCAATTCCCAGTCAGGGCACATGCCTGGGTGTGGGCCAGGTCCCCAGTTGGGGGCATGTGAGAGGCAACCACACATTGATGCTTCTCTGTCTCTCTTTCTCCCTCCCTTCCTCTGAAAACAAATAAGTAAAATCTTTAAAAAAATAACCAAGTGAATGTCCCTAGTTGTGGGAGATATTGAAATCCTGAAATGTACAGTGCTTCTGAAATGGAGTTTTGTTTATTGTTAACTCTTATTAAAAAAAGAAATCACAGAAACATCAGAAAATGCAGAGGAGTAAATGAACCATACCAAACAGCTATAATTCCAATCATACAGAAATGACACTAATAACTTCTCAGTATATTTTTTCTGAGTGTTTCCATATGCATGCAAACATTCATGCACATCATATGAGTCTTCCAAATGCATATGAACATAGAAGCACATCACATGCACAAAACATGAGCATATGTTTTCCTCATGTGTGTGCATACATGTGCACACATTGTCACACACATGAACACATCTATATTTCACATATCTTTCACATGCACCCAAACATACATGTACACCAGATTTATATTTTATATGCATACAAATGTACACATACATGTGCATCTTCCATATGCACACAGACATGAGTTTACATCATATGGACCTCCCTGTACATGCAGACGTGTATGCATATCATGTGTTTTATATATAAATATATACATCATGCATTTTCCCATGTAAGCAAATGTGTGTATATCAGATGGTTACCGTACAGGTGCACATATCATGTGTGTCTTTCTTATGTGCACATGCATGCACAACACATGTGGCTTTCATAGAAACAAAAATATGTGTGCATAATATGTCTTTGGTGTGCATACAAACACACGAATCTATTTGTCTTTTATATTCATATAAACATGCATATCATGTGTGCATGTATATGTATCTGCTTTTTTTCTAAAGAATTAATAATACATGACCTGATATTTTCACTTTGTTTTGATTTGTGTTTCCCTTTTGTATGGTGCACACCTTTCCACACTAATAAACCTTTTTCTGCTGTGGCATAATTTTAAGTAGCTATCTAATATTACATTTTGTGTATAACAGTTTATGTCATTGTCCTCTGTTATCAGACATTTAGTAGCTTTCCATGCTGTTTTTAATAGAATATCTTTGGGTTTGCCATAGTCTCAAACAGAGCTATGTGTGGGTCAGAATTAACTTCTCACCTGAGCAGACTCTCACAGCACATTTTGTTTTTGCTTCCGTAGCACGTTTCAGCTTTGAATCAGAGTCGCTTAGGTACAGCTACACTTTCCCCTTCCGTGTTTGCTTGGAGGCAGAGGCTGTGCCTGGGGGACAAGGCTCCTTGCACAACTACTTCTTCAGTCTGGGACTGCAATTCAGCCCCATTCAGGTTCATAAACTTACTTAGCCTTGTCCCACAGCCTGACACATAGTAGAGTCTCAATGAATGTGTGTTGAGTGAAAAATTATTTCTGCAAACAGAATCCTACAGAAGAACCTGGTGGGCTATCTCCTTTTTCACTGAGTACTGTGTAATGGTTCTGCAGACAAGCTCTGGAGTCAGGCAGGGTCCTATGACTTACAAGATCTAGGACCTTGTTACTTAGCTCCTCAAGCCTCTGTTTCCTTAGTTATAAAATGAAGTTAATTATGGTACATTCCCCATGGGGCTGTAAAGAGTGTTAAAGACAGCATCAGTAAGATAGTTCAGTGTCTAATATGCAGTCCGTGTTTGCTCTCATTATTATTATTGGCTATTGTTTCCTGAATAAAGTACTATAAATAAAAACTTAAGTGCTAAGCTCTTAGTGGATACCAAGTCGAATTTAATTAAATAATTTCTCGGTTGGTATAAAAGAAACAAAAAAGAAAAAAAGGAGAGCAGAAATCTCTCACTGACACAGCATTTGAAATTACGCAAGGCCCATCCACCCCAAACCACTGGCTTGGAAAGCTGGTGCACAGCCCTGTTGGAGGCTTTCTCAGTGCTCAGGGGATGTGAGGATAACCAAGTTCTGGTGGCTACACGATGTGCTTCATCTGAGAGGCTCAGGTCCTGAACTGTTCGGTGTATGTCCCTGGTTCCCAGGTGGAGAAACTGCACTGCTGAGAACTGTCAAAAACGATGACGCCGTCCTTCAGACTGCTAGCCTTGTGCGCACTCACACCCAGCATCAGACTCCTCCAGACACATGGTAGGTGTCTGCAGTGTCGGCTGCAGCCACCCCCCTTTCTCTGCCGGCTGTTGTTACAACTCACTGTTGGTTCCCGTGACATTTTGAGTAAGAACGCCTTCTGCAGCAGGGGTTCTTACACTCCTAAAAGGATAAAAAGCACATTAAGAGATTTTGGGGGTTGGTTTGTTTTTTACTGAAGCAAAACCTTACTTTGTCTCTGCCATGGTTTAATAAAATAAGAAATTTTCTTTAAATATTTACAAATTCTTTAATTTGATCAACTTCTAAGCACCTGGAGTCTGCAAAATACTGTAATTATACTGTGATGAATAAGAAAAAATCATAGTAAGGTTTTCTATTTTTAAAATTTCATCACCTTTAATTTCATACTTAAAATAACTTTGTGAAATAAATATGATCTTCACTTCAGCAGCAAGTAAAACATTTATTCAAAATCAGCAGGACCTAAAGTTGTACACATAAAGAACTTTATAGCTACAACCGAATGACTTTCCGAAGTGGTTGTCCTGATTCCTCTTCCCAGTTTGAGGGTTCAGTGACTCCACACTATTCCCGGCACTTGGCATATCTGTCCTTCTCACTTAACCATGATGGCGGCATGCAGGCAGTGTTCTCTCACTGCAGTTTTAATTTTGCATGAAGTTGTGACTGATGAAGATAAGCACATTTCACATGCTTTTTGACCATTTGGAGATCCCCTTTGGAAATGCTCTTTTGCCAATTTTTCTTTTAGATTTTCTGTCTTTGCAATTGATTTATAGAGGTTCTTTATCTAATTTGAATATAAGTCCTTTTCCAGATATATGTATTGTAAATAACTTCCTCTAATTATAGCCTGTCTCTTTACTCCCTTAACATCACATGTTGAATAAGAATTTTTAATTTTAATAAACTCCAGTTTATCGCTTTTCTCCTTATGTTCTGTTTAATAAATCTTTGTCAGCTCCAAGGTCATTAGATATTCTGATATGGTTTGTTTTAAAAACTTTATTGCTTTAAATTTTACATGTTTGATTAATTCTGAAATTGGACTCTGTGTATGGTGTGAGGTAGGTGTCAGGACACAGGTTTTGCACACGGGCATCCAGGCGACTCAGCGCCTTGTCTGTTGCTGTGCAGTGTCATCTGTCACTACCAGGGGACTCAGTGCAGTGTTTCCTGATGCTTCGTTTTATTGGCCCCATTGGTCTACTTTGTGGCAATGCTATCATTTCTTCTTGCATCTTACATCTTTTGTCTGAGTTCCATTTTACTTCTTGAGTATCTTTTAAAAATTTTCTTTAGCAAGGTTTTGTTAGTGAAAAATGTTGTTTGTCAAAAAAAATTCTTTTTCCTAAAGATAGTGTAACTGGTTAGATTTCCAATTATATTTTCCAGCATTTTGAACGTATTATCATATTCCAGTTTCTTTTAATGCTGCCAATCAAACTGCTGTCCTTTTGCAAACAATGGATTTTTCTTCACCTTACAGTTCTCTCTTTATTTTATATTCAGCTGTTTCACTTCTACTTGAATTCCTAGGTGTTTTGTTGTTTCCTGTGGTTGCTGTTGTTGTTTTAACTTATCCTGCCTCCAGTGTTCCCTAAATCAAAGGAAACACAAATCAGGTCTCTCTTCAACCCTGTAAAATTCTCAGACATTACCTTTTGAGCAGGCAGTCTACTTTTCCATTTCCACCTATGGGATCTCTGAATTCATGTTGAATTTCTCAGTCTACCTGACAGATATCTTGGGTTTTCAATATATTTATCTCTATGTTGCTCTTCATGGGTGATATATTTGAATACATAATTCCAGTGTAAATAATCATCTTTTCAGTATACGTAATTGTAAGAAAATAGCTTTTTAATTGTTCAAGATCTATTTATTGTTTTTCCAAACTATCTGTTGGTCATAGTCTCTTGCTTACTTCCTGTTTTTTTGTAAATCATTTTCTTATGATTTTTGTCTTTTTAAACATACAATTTTAATAGTTTCTCTCCAATATTTCTTTTATGCAACCAAATCAGGAGACTTGTGCTGTTGACTCTTACTTGTATTGGGTTGTTCTTTGTGTTGTTTCTTGTCATTTTGGGCTGAATTAATCCTTGGTGGGTCTTTATCCTTCACACTGTTCCATAGCTTGGGTTGAACACAGATCTTCGGTATGATTTTTTGTTTGTTTTAAAAGTTTCCCGAGGGGTATCATGGACTTGGACCGTAAGAGATTTTTTTTTAGGTGCATATATTCCAGTCCTCCCAGGCACTGATTCAGTGGCACTATGCTCCAAGAAGCTGAATTCTCAAGCTGTTGAAGAGGTTCTGATTTAGATGAGTCATGGATCACAGGCTGAGAAAGCCTGTTCAGTGAGTGCTACAAAGGCACTACACCTGAGAAAGGAAGCGATCCTGTGCTTCTTGATTCTAGTCTTTAGTCGCTAAGCCATACCCTCTTTTTAAATTCCACTAATAATATGGTGTGAGGATACGTCTGAGCTTGAAAAGCCCATGTTGCAATAAAACTGTTCTTCACTGCTCTGGAAAATGAACTGTTAGCTTCAATTTCTCCCTTTGTTCAACTCAGAAGCTTCAGAGCTCTGTGTAATATGCAATTACTTTATTTAAGGTTTCAGGTGATTTTTAATGGCAAATGTTTTGAAAATTTAAAATTATGTGAGCTTTCAGTAGTGTTGATGTACTATCAGGTTTTCCAACAATAAAAATAAGCCTTTAATTTTCATCATCTGTAGCAAGTATAATTACTATTAAGTATAAAAAGCACTTCATTTTCTCAGAAAGTAAATGGAAGTTAATATCTCAGTATAGATATTGAAAAATAAAAACTACAATGTTCTTTGATATTTGTGTATTACATTAATTGTTTTAAAACCTTTGACACCATTGCTAATTAGAAGGTCATTTTATTTCCCATGACTTATCATTGGCCGTTTCATCAATTATTACTCTTCAGCAAGATGAAACTGAGTATTAATTTTTCAACCAAGTGGCGTTAAACTCAAGTTGGCGGCCTTGTATTAAATGTGCTACAAGAACACCAACTGCTCTAGGTGATATACCTTAACTTCCACACCAGTTTTACATAAATATATGGACATATTTATATACACCCATAAACATGTACCAGAAGCAGATCTGTTGAGTAGAACGAGTTTCATGCTGTATTTATTTCCTGTATTGATCTTTTCAAGAGGTACTTGGGCAAATGACTTACAATCTGAAACTTGGTGTTCATCGTAAGTAAAACGTGTTTGTTTTCCCAAGAAAGAGAGGGCTCTGGGTAAAAATAGAGATTTTGCTAAGTACTGCTCTAGGGAGCCTTTCACAGGGAATGTCTAAAGTAACAAGTTTGTCAGTTACTTTGAAAACTACTTACCTTATGACCAAATGTCTATCCCTAGACATTTTCCCCAGAGGAATGAAGGCGTGTGACCAAAGACTTGCACACAAATCACAAATAGTCATAGTAGCTTTATTTGTAAGAACTCTAAACTGGAAACAACCCATATGGCAATCAACAGTTGAATGGTGAACATTAGTCATCAATACAGTGAGTGCTGAGACACAGTGATGTGGAGGCATTCAAAATAATTATGCTGAGTTAAAGAGTCGGGCAAAAACAACAACAAACATACCCTGTTATTTCATTTACATGCAATTCTGGAAATGAAAACATTTTGGGGTGACGGACATTTTCATTGTCTTCGTTGTGGTGATGGTTTCACAGGAACATTCACAGATCAGAACATCCCATTGTGTGTTAGACGTGTGCTCTCCTGTGTGTACACTGACCCCAGTGAAAGCCCTAACCTGCACTTAACTCTGTCCCGTCCTGTTGTCAGCATGAGTTATGGATTTTTCATGTCACGAAATACTTATAAAATTTCCAGAGATTCCAGGGACCATTTTAAGTTTCTTTCCTCTCAGGTATGTCATTAGCTTAACACTTCAGGCTTCTTACCTGATGCATCACCTTAAAATATAAATTATGGCTTAGAGCCTCATGAGTGAAAATCCAAAACCAGATTTCAATGTCCAGAGGTGCAGAGCCAACATTCCTCCTTGAGGGTGCCTGAACATAATTCTTCCAAATTCAGAGCCACAGGATCACAGAGAAAAAAAATGGGGGCTTATAAAATTTAAATTCTCCACAGAGAAAGTTATTTAGATAATCTTGCAATATCAAATAATAATTCATAGGAATTGTGTTCTACATCATTATCAGGGCTACATGGACCATCAGGAGCTTAGGAGAAATGCAAGAGGAGGTGCTGGTTGTAGGAACACCTGCTCCCAGAACATAGGAACCTCTGTGTGAGTTCACACCACTCAGCCAAGTCCAGCATGCTAATGCAGGAAGCCCAGAGATTCAGGCTTCAGCGGCTCTGATTCTGGCCAAGCCAGCCGACATACACTGTGAGATTGTTCTCTTGTCCCCACCAGTAGGAGAAAAAGTCGTGAATTTCCCCAGTCCAGACAAGAGTTATACTCATGATCTGACACACAACTCAGGCTCAGAAATAATGAATAAATTTGCTGTGACTTTAAGACCCCTCGTGTCTATAAATACTAGCTTTTGTCTTCGGTTTTTTTTTTTTCCATGATTATTTTCAGGTTGGCACTGAAATAGGATTACATAACCAGATTCAAAGAGAGAGAAATCCACAAGGAGGAGTCAGGGTTGATATCATCGTTGGGGAAGGGGACATTTAGAGGGAAGAGTTGGTCTGCTTGGTTCTACTGTCTCTCTGCAAGTAAAAATTTTACCTTCAGGATTGAAAACTAAGTTTTTGTTGGAAAACAGACAATGTGGTTATGCAGGAGAATGCCCTTTGCTTTGGAGATGCATGCTAACGTGCCCAGAGGTGAAGTGTCATGATGTCTGCCATCCACTCATAAATGGTTCAACAATGGCCACACACATGCTCAAAAGCAACAACAGCAAAATCGCAATATACATAAAGCAAATGCCATAAAGATGTCAAAGGGTATATGGACCTTCATCGTACACCTCTTTCAATTGTCCTTTAGATTTAAAAAATTTTCAAAGTAAAGTTGGGAGGAAAATGCATAATTCCATCCTAGTGTGCTTTACCATTCAAGCTCAGAGGCACAACTTCCCATGGCCAGTGGCAGATTCAATGAATTCACTGGAGGAAAGATTTTCATGGGCTGCAGAAATGATCTAAGATAACAAAACTGCATTACAGAGCAGGGACTCTTGCACACACAGAGTAAGGACTCTACATATTTAAGGGAATAAATGAGCAATTCGAGATCATGATAAGGAACGTAAAACCACTTTGTTATAAATCAATCTCCACGCACAATATCAAGCAGGGTGCTCGCATTATTCTAAAATATTCTTTTTTGGTGTGAGCATCTGAGACAGGACTTTGAAACATGTATGACAAGGTCCAATATTGAATAGCTGTGTCTTCTGGAAAGACTGCGTGGGTATGAGACATCAGACGGATGACCACCCTGGTTCTGTCACTAATGAGACATATGATCTTAAATGAGCCACGTAATCTTTCCATCACTTAATTTCCTCATCTTCTAAAGGGGAATAATAATATAAACGCTAACTATCCCAGAGGATTTTATAAAGTTAAAGGATAAAAAATATAATTAAAGCTGGTCAGAAAAGTTTAAAGTGCCACACAAATATAAGCTATGAGTAATCTTTACATTCAAAAATAAAGAATACTACTTTATACACAGCAATTTGCTGAGTTGAATTAATAGCTACACGTCAATTGGAAATATAGTATTGCTAGACATTAAGTAGTTTTATTCTGGCAACTACATTCCAAATTATTTTATCCAATTAAAAATAATTACATATCTTAACATATGCTCACTAATTTGAAATTCTCCAACTATTACTTTGTGAGCTTATTTCTATGAAAAGCTCCAGTTCGTTGAAGTAGGAGCATTTCTTTCACTTGTAACATCAACAGACTAAGAAATCGGTTTACGTAACAAGTGAACCTTGTGATAAAGTATGCAGTGTTTTCTATTTTTTTCTTTACTGCACTTTTTCCATTACCTTCTATCCCCCTTTTACCCTCTTCCAACTCTGTCCACCCCCTCCCACCCACAATCACCACACTGTCATCTGCACCCCTGAGTTCTTTTTTTTGTTTGCTTGGTCCTACCACCCCACAACACCGCCTGCTGCCCCGAGCTGTCAATCTACTCTCTGTCTCTGAGTCTGTCTCTGTTTTGCTTGTTAGTTCAGTTTGGTCATTAGATTCCACATCGGAGTGAAATCATATGGTATTTGTCTTTCTTTGACTGGCTTATTTCATTTAGCATAATGTTCTCCAGGTCCATCCATGCTGTCACAAAGGGTACACTTTTCTTCTTCTTCTTCTTCTCCTTCTCCTTCTTCTATCTCTTCTCCTTCTCCTTCTTCTATCTCTTCTTCTTCTTCTTCTTCTTCTTCTTCTTCTTCTTCTTCTTCTTCTTCTTCTTCTTCTTCTTCTTCTTCTTCTACAGATGAGTAGTATTCCACTGTGCAAATGTCCCATTGTTGTTTTATCCACTCATCTATTGATGCACACCTGGGTTGCTACCATATCTTGGTGATTGTAAGTAACACTGCAATGAACATAAGGGTGCTATTCTTCTTTCAAATTAGTGTTTTGGGTTTTTTGGATAAATTTCCAGAAGTAGAATTGCTGGGTCATAAGGCAGTTCCATCTTCAATTTTTTGAGGTAACTCCATACTGCTTTCCACAGTGGCTGCACCAATCAATGCACCAGCAATGCACAAGGGTTCCCCTTTCTCCACATCGTTGCCAACACTTGTTGTTTGTTGATTTTTGATGATAGCCATACTGATAGGTGTGAGGTTATATCTCATTGTGGTTTTAATTTGCATTTCTCTGATAACTAGTGACATTGAGCATTTTTTTCACATGTCTATTGGCCAACTGTACGTCCTCTTTGGAGAAGTGTCTATTCAGGTTCTTTGCCCATTTTTAAATTAGATTGTTTAGTTTTTTGATGTTGAGTTTTATAAGTTCTTTATAAACTTTGGATATTAACCCCTTATCAGATAAATACAGCAATATATCAAGAAGATCATATACAATGATCAAGTGGGATTTATTCTGAGGATGCCAAGTTCGTGCAATATTCACCAATCAATAAATGTGACACACCACATAAACAAAATGAAAGATAAAAACTACATGGTCATATCAACAGATGCAGAAAAAACTATTTGATAAAATCCAGCACCCATTTATGACAACAACTCTCAGCAAAGTGGGAATAGAGGGAACATATCTCAACAAAATAAAGGCCATATGTGACAAATTCACTGCCAGCATCATATTCAATGGGAAATACCTATAAACAATCCCTTTAAGATAAAAAATAAGACAGGGATGTCTGCTTTCACCTCTCTTATTCAGCATAGTACTGGAAGTCCTCGCCACAGCAGTCA
>VMDR010027900.1:0-13387 GCA_007922815.1 Macrotus californicus | reverse complement strand
TACTAGCCATATTTCATGGCTTACTGCATCCATGTTGAATTGGACAGTGTATTTCTAGGAGGTGTGGATCACAAGTCATGGGGTACATGGACAAAGCTAGATCCTTATCATAGAATTAATCAGCCCATTTTCTTCTTTGTTTAGTATTGTTATTGTATTCATTGAATCAAACTAATGATATTTTCCCATTAAACCTGCAGATATAGTTCTGTTATAAAGAAATTCTTTTAACCTCAGGAAAAAATGGGTCATACTTTTAATTTTTCTCATGGGGCTGAATTTAGTCATTTTTCCTGCTAGAAATGATGTACTTTTGTATTTTTTTTTTAAGCTGTCCTGTGGGGACCTGGGTGTTTTTTCAGCTTGCAGCTGCACTATTGCTAAGTCAAGTTTTAGCCTAGTTTTTTGAGTTACATAATAAATATACTGGCTCCCAAGAAGCAAATGGCGCCAGGACAAACTTATGCCAGTTTATGTGGAATCTCATTTAATGTGTCCTGTTCAGTATTTGTGATAAATTAAGACTATAAAATAATATGGCACTCATACCATCATATTTTACAAAAAAGAGTTTTTAAAGAGGAAAATAAGGGTGTTTGAATTCTTCTCTTTGATATCAACATTTACTAAGAAAAGGTCCAAACCAGAAAATTAGAAAGGTCTTAGAATTGAATCCTATGAGTGTAACTGAATTTAAGCATTAATCACACTTTACCACTCTTCATAATTCCAGATGTCCACAAGTAGGACAAAGCAAGGAAGTCACAGATAATTTAAGATAAAAAGGCCAGCATATGAAAATTCCACAGCTAACATCATACTCAGTAGCGAAAAACTGAAAGCTTTTCCTTTAAGATCAGGAAGAGACAAGGATACACACTTTTATCACTTCTGTTCAGTAGAGTACTGGAAGTACTAGCCAGAACAATCAGGAAAGAAAAATAAATAAAATAAATCTGAATCAGAAAGGAAGAAGTAAAATGATCTCTGCTCACAGATAGCATGATCTTATATATAGAAAACCCTAAAGATTCTTTAAAAAATAAAAACTGTTAGAATTAATAAACAAATTCAGCAAAATTGCAGGATACAAAATCAACTTACAAAAATCAATTGCATTTTTATGACAACTAATAATGAATCATCTGAAAAGGAAACTAAGAAAACAATCTCATTTCTAATAGCATCAAAACCAATAAAATATACAGGAATAAACATAACTAAGAAGGCAAAAGACTTGAACACTGAACACTATAAAACTGTGCTTAAAGAAACTAAAGTACACACAGATAAATGGAAAGACATGTTCATGAACTGAAAGACTTAGTATTTTTAAAATGCCCATACTACCCACTGTGATATGCAGATTTAATGCAATCCCTATCAAAGTCTCAGTGGCAATTTTTTTTTCTTATGGAAATAGGAAAACAATCCTAAAATTCATATGGAATCACAAAGGACCTTGAATAGCCAAAACAATCCTGAGAAAGAAGAAAAACAGTGGATGCCTCACACTTTCTGATTTCAAAACATATTACAAAACTTTAGTAATTACAAGAGAATGATACTGGCATAAAGATAGATAAAGTTTCGCCCGATTCAAGGGGAGGGAACAGAGTCCTCTTTATTCTATAGAAAAAGGGTACCACAGGCTTTTAGGATGCAAAGCTTGGTTTTCTCCCCCACACCACTCTTATTTTGGGGGGTAGGGTGGAAGGATTTGTGAGGAAAAAATTCTACCAATTTCTTACTTTAATAAGCCTACAAGAAAAAAGTAAATTTCTCCATTAAGTTACACTTTCACTAAATGAATTAAAGCCATCTCTTGGTGGGAATGTAGTGATATGATTAAAGGTAAATATTTCAGTTATCTATTGCAATGTAACAGACTCCACCAAAACTTAGTGAAATAACATCTATTTTATTATATCTTAAAATTTTGTGGGTCAGGAATTTGAATGGGTTCAGAGTGATTCTTTTACTCTACGTGGTGTTGAGTAGAATCAGTTGAATTCAGTTAGTGGCTGGGTTTGCCTGGAAGGTCCGGTATGGCTTCACTCAGATGCCGGTGCCTTGGCAGGCATGTCTCAGAGGCTAGGCTAAGCTGGGTCTCTCTTTCCTCATGGTCTCAGGGCCTCTTCATGGGTTCTTTCTATCAGACCATGTGAAGACTTGACAGCTCACCACTTCTGGCTAAGACAGTCACGGGGTGCACCCAGATTCCGGAGGATGAAGAAATTGACTATCTCTTCATGGAGGAAGGGTTGAGGTCACATTTCAGAAGAGCCTGTGGATTGGGAAACACTGTTACAAACATTGTCAGAAAGTAAAATCTGACATTATAGACAACAGAAAGGTCACAAAGGAGAAAACTGACTTAAATACAAGGATCATTGACTCCAGACTAAGTATGATTGATTATTTGACTTAAAGTATTAAAGTGATTTGGTAAATTCAAGAAACTAGGGCTGTTTAGTCCTTATTGTTTGTTTGATTTTATTGTATGCTTTTGGCTCATTTATTAATTGACATGTGTTGTATTTTATATGAAAAACTCACTTGTTTTATGGTTCCAAGGTGCAGAATTTGACTCAGTGGTTTACCTAAAATTTTAGCTCACTCTGTTTAGTTTTGAGAAGAAGGTTTCCATCCGTCCATCCATCCATCCATCCATCCATCCATCCATCCATCCATCCATCCCTTTACCCATTCAGTATTGAATTAGTGTCTACTATGCACCAGACATTGTTTTAAGTGATGGAGGTACAGCATTGAGCAACACAGAAAAAGTCCCTAGGCTTATGGAGTTTAACCTCTCCATATTTCTCAACTGGAAAGCAGTTCAGAATAAGGCAAAGGGAGAGTTATGACTAATGAGAATTGGGAATCGAAAAGGAATGTCTGTAAGACTCTAATGGTATGAGAAGAAATACTTCCCTCTTAACCAGCACATAAACACATTGGGAAAAGCCCATTTCTTTTTGTACATGTGGGGAAAATAAAAGCTATTGGTGAATGTTGAGGAAAACTCTTCTGGAAGGCTGGAGTGATTTTAAATTTACCGGGAGGCTGTAAATGAAAGGAACTGTTGTGTTCATTGGGTCAGAAAAGAGAAAACTCAGAACAGGAAGTGTCAAAAAGCTATTCTTATCAGTCTAGGTGACCAGAGACCCTTTCCTTTTTCCTGACTGATTGGAGGATAGGAAACATGAATTGTTTCTGGTTTTATGTTGCACTAATTTTAGAAACTTCAGAAAAGTATAAAAGAGGAAGGTAAAATGATTCTTAATTCTAATATCTAAATATTACCTTTACACATATTTTAAAATATTTTCTGACTTTCTTTCTATGTAGCCATACCCACAGCCAAAGCTACATATGTTAGAAAATTGGACGCTGGCCAGGTAGCTCAGCTGGTTAGAATGTCATCCTGATATGCCAATGTTGTGGGTTTGATACCCAGTGAGGGCACATACAGGAATCAACCAATGAATGTATAAATAAGTGGAACAACAAATCAATGTTTCTCTTTCTCTCTTTCTAAAAAATCAATAAATAAAATAAAAAAAAGAAAATTGGGATCATACACTATAAAGCTGCTTTTTAAATTTAACACCATAAAAATATACATTTCCCTATGTTACTAAATATCTTGGGAATCAAGAGTTTCTAATGGCTGTGTAAGATTATATTCTATGACTATCCTAACCCCTATTTTTGACTTACATAGTTTCTTTTGTTATTAATACTGCTGAAACAGACATCGGTGTGCATGGATGTTTGTGTATTTTTCTGAATTTTTTCCTTAGAATAAACTCCTAAAAGTGGAATTTCTTGATCGAAGACAGACATTTTTAAGGCAAGCCCCTCTATCTTCTCCAGGCAGGTAAAGAGGGGAACTTGAATTTACAGTAAATTTGCCCTGAAGTGGCATCTGGTGATTGTGTAGGTAAGAGTGTTCTCTTGGTTTGTTACCTGGGTAGTATTATAATAGCGGTCTTATGCAGTTCCTTAATGAGGGAAACCTCAATGATAGCATTCTTGAGCCTGCTTGAGAGTAGTTCAGGAACAAAACCCTCAGTCAGTCAAACCAGAATAGATTTTTTTTTTAATTTGCTTTTTAGTTCCCAATTCAAAGCAAGAGTAGCAGACAACATAAATTGGGGGTTGAATCTGTCACTTACAGCTGCTTCTGATAAAAGAAACGCAGGTCCAAGTGCCTTTGTGCCAGCGGTTGCCTCCTGCGGGCTATCATTCCTTTCCCTGTATCGTCTCGAGTTTCTCATTTTGTCAGAAGTGCAGAGCCAAGAGGGCATCTGGTCTCAAGCCTGGGACCTGCTCACCTTATCACTCCACCACTGCAACCCATGAAGAGGGGGGCTCTTCTGTTTCCTTCCCCTCTCCTCCTCTACCCGCACCCTTTTAGCAGTTTATAACAAGTTGTTCTCTTGTATACGGAAAAAGCAGGCCCTCAACAGGATCTGACTATGCTGTTTGTAACTGTTTACGACTTCTTTTAGACTCTCCAGGCAGGGCCATAAATACACAGTTAATCTGCCCCATAGCAGGAGCGGTCACCTTGGCCCCAAGAGATTAACTACACGTGAAAACACAGAGATCCCATCTTTCCTGCACCAACCAGCTGTCCACAAGGCTGGCCCTCTGTGGATTGGATAGGGGTTGGGGCTGATGTTCCAGTTGTCCCCTCTGGCCATTTCCTGTCCTTACAGGGTTTTTTTTTCAAACACCTGGTATCATCCTTGAGCCTTTGTGACCCTTGGAGAAGGTCTGTCAGTTGCTTAAGCTGTTGGTTGTTTCTTTAACTTAAATTGGAAATTGAATCCCTGTCTATGTGACTTGAAAAGCCTTGTCATCTCTTATTGGTCATTTAGAGTTGCACAGTTCAATAAGGGAGCCCCTAGCCACCTGAGGCTATTAAAACTTAGATGAATTGTGATGCACTAAAGTAAAAAACTCAATTTCTCAGTCACACTAACCACTGTCAGGTGCTTACTAGCCACATGTGACTAGTGCTACTATATTGGATAATGCAGATACAGAACATTGCCATCACCACAGAAGGTTTTGTTCGAACAGAGTTGATTTATGACATTTGCATTGGGAAAGGCAGATATAGGAAAAATGGCTTCCCTATGTCATATTTTGGATTCTTGCCAGTCTGAACATGGGAAAAACTACTGATAGTAGTTTTTTAGACATTTTTAGACATTTACTGAGCTTTTACTATATGCCAGGTAATGTGCTTAGAGTCTTATATATTCTAGCTCATTGAAACCTCACAATGAACCTAGAAGGCAGGGACTATGATTTGGTCCATTTTACAGATGACAACAAGAAAGTTTAAGTACCTCTCCCAAGATCATACAGCTAGATTTTGAGTCTGTCCTGCCTTCCTCCCAGCTAAACTGCCCACCACTGTGGAAGGCCCTTGATCTGGACTGCTACTCACAGGCTTCAGGACAGTTTGGGGCCTTCTGAAACTCTGAAGCCCTTCTGGAGTGAGGGCTTGAGGCTGGAAGGCTGCTCTGGCTTAGGGACTGGTGCCTCAAGATTGTGCACTCCCAGATCCAGTGGTACCTAGAAAACTTACCTTCAGTTTTCTGGCCCTTTGAGTGAACAAAAGCTGGGAGTTGGAGAGGGTTCCTGAGTTTTTCCAATTTAAAAAGGTACATTTACACAATGGAATTCTACGCAGCAGAGAGAAAGAAGGAGATCCTACCCTTTGCAACAGCATGGATGGAACTAGAGAGCATTATGCTAAGTGAAGTAAGTCAGGCGGTGAGGGAGACATACCATATGATCTTACCTTTAACTGGAATATAATCAATAAAAGAAAAAAGCAAACAAAATATAGCCAGAGACATTGGAATTAAGAACAATCTAATAATAGCCAGAGGGGAGGGGGAGGGGACAGTGGGAGGAAGGGTTTTCAGGAACCACTATAAAGGACACATGGATATATCCAAGGGGGAGGGTGGGAGCAAGGGAGGGAGGTGGGATTGGCTGGTGTGTGGGGGGGCAGTAGTGGGGGTAAAATGCAGGAAACTGTAATTGAACAACAACAAAGTAATTACAAAAAAGAGTGACTAGGAAACTAAAGGTCCTCAGAAAGTATGATTTGGCCTGTTCCAGTCACCCTAAGTACCTTCATGTGTCAGGGATGTGCTTTGGCTGGGTGGCCACACAGAGCGGGCACTGAGGCAGTAAAAGGAAGGGAAGAATCAGGAGGCCCTAGGCCTCCTATTGAGCATTTTGTATTATGTCTGCAGGACATTTCCCTGTAACCAGCTACTTTCTCACTCATGGTTCTGGTCATTGTTCCTGCTGTTCCACCGCCTCCTTCTTCCCTGTCTGACATCTGGAGGCATCAAAATTTTCTCTTCATACTGGACACGAGCCAGCACCCCAGCACTTTGTGAGTCAAGTGTCAGGACAAGGTGAGACTTGATTATCCCAGAAATTTCCTTGTTCTAGAGATAGCCTGGGGGGCCAGGGAGCTCTGAAGGACCAAGTTCAGTTCCCTCCACTCCCATCACACTCGGATCTCAGAAGGTGCAAGTTCCACATTTCCTGGTGGTGACAGATTAGAGAGGGCCAGACCTGACAACACGGCGGCTGCTGGAGGGGCTGAGAGTCAGGCTGATTAGGTACAGCCTGTGCAGCCCATGGCCAGATCCGGCCTCCCAGGGGAAGCTCCCCACTCTGGGTTGCTTAAGCAACGAGACTGCAATAGACTCCAGAGCTCCCTGCGCTTTGCGCTTAAAGCCGTGGTTGTTCGGTAGAAAACTCTATGTAGACTTTTATTGTTGTTTGTGTGCACAAGTGACTCCTTAATCAAATTGTGATCTGGAAAGTAGAGAGTATGCCTTAGTCTTTGTATTCATGAAGTACTAGGTAATACCCTTATCCTATGGCCATAATTGAAAAACAGAAGATGTTAGTGGGAGACCGTGGCAAAACGGTCACCAGATTTTGTTTGATAAGAAAGGAATGTATTCAGTAGTTTATATTGTTGCATCCACTTTTTTGGGGAAAATATATAACCTGCCTTCCTGTCTTTCTTCCTTTTCATCTAACTTGTCTCTTTCTTTTAATCCATACAAAGACAAAAACCAGGATGTAATCCACAAAGTATCAGCCTCTGGTTATGTTTGGGTGTTGGGATTGTGTCTCAGTTAAGCAACAACTCCAGGTAACTTGACTAGATATAAAGTGTCCTGGAAGCTGTGGAGCAGGTCACAGCTGTGGAGCAGGTCACAGAAAGACCCAGTACCTGGGCATTGATAGGTCAATATCAAAGGGAGTTTCCAGATACAGGTATTCAAAAATAAAGGAGAGCCCCTGGTTCTGGAGTTATTCCTTTCCAAGCATTTTTCAATCTTTGTATGTCCCCCTTCAAAATTCAGAATCCTAGGAGAGGAGAATCTGATCAGCCTAGGCTGAGTCACGTGACTGCTGGGAAACCAGTGCTCTTACCAAAGAAGGGCGGGGGAGGTGCTGGGAAGGCAAAAACAACAGATGGCTTCCATGGAGCATGGATACTTTTCTTTTTGTTCTCTGTGGTTGCTAAAATTTTGCAACAAACATTAAAAATTACTTTTATATATTTCATATATATTACAGATATATATATATATATATGTATAATTTATAGTAATAAAATCTTTTAAGAGTCGGTATTTTGATAGTAAAAAATATGTGGCAGAGTGACAACACTGTAGGAAGGACCTGATACACTAGAAGGGATTTAGATGTGAACATTGAGGAAAAAGAGGGAAAATCATGCCAAATGGGTTTTGTGAAGGATCCTGGGATGTTTTAATCAGGGACAAGGAGACTCAGGTACATATGAGAGCCCCTGCCACCTCTTCAGGGAACAGCATCTGGGTGCAGTGGGGTGTTCCAAAAGGCTCCAGGGATGAGGGGACTGGGCCCAGAGGTGCTTCTGAAGGCCGTCACTGCTGAGAGATAGCAGAGGCGGCCTCAGGAGCTCACCTACAACCTCACCCCGGGTATCTGTGGAGCAGCGCAACAGGGTGAGAGGATTCTGACACCCTTCCAGCTCTGATTCCTAAGGTTCCATGACTCAGCGTCAGCATTCATATGTGTGGTGGGGAAGCAGGCAGGCCAATCTGTTGTACAATTTGTTGTCAGTTGAACAGAGCTCATGGATGCCTGGGAAGAAGTATAAAGAGGATATAGTTATAATAATTCTATTTATTGAAAAATATGTCCAAGATATATTAAAGATTCTTACCTTCCAGGACCCTCTTTTCTGCCCCATTTCTGGTCCACAGATTCTGCTTCTTTTTGTCTCTTAGCCCCTAGCTACCAAGGCGGAGAGAAGGAGCAGGGACAAAGGACACATCCTTTGAAATGACAATATGGAGATACAATGAAAATTTGTTCCTATATATATGTATAAGTGGCCTTGTCCACCCACTTCTCAGGTGACCCACATCCAAAGGCTGAAGCAGAGGTAATGAGGCCTTATCCCCTTATTCCAGCTTGACAGCTTCAAATCTTATCTTAGGTGTCCTATGGTCCCTATGGACCATTCTGGTGTTTCTGAAACCCTCTGTGCTATGTCATCTGCCTTACCCAGAATAGATTGTATAAATTGGTACACATTTATGAACACACGATATTCTTTTTAAGTATCTGTATATATCTTAAGGCAAAGAGCTGTTTCAGTGTTCATATTTACATGTCCAAATAGCCTGCACATAGTAGGTGCTCAATAAATAAGGGTCATTATTAACTACTATTAACTAATGAGGATTGCTAGCATATTTTGATGACTTATTACTTAATGATCCAAAAGCTTTGTGTGCAATATTTCCATCAATCCCATGTATATCCATGGGGTATATGGTACTATTATCACAATTTTAGAGGTAAGAAAACCAAGGCTTATAGATGTACATTAATATGATCAACATTAAAGATGGTAACTGGCAACTTTGGAATAATCATCACACCTTCCTTATACTGTACACTTAGTTTTTTCAGAGATTTTCAGTATTTAATGTTTTATTTTGTTTTTATTACATCCATGTTAGCAAATCATTTTATAGATGAGGAAATAAAGTTTTATAACACCTAAATTCAGGTAAAGTCACATAAGGTTTGGTGAAGGTCATGAGGGAGATGTGGGGTCAGGGATCCTGGTCTATCTCAAATCTGGTAGCCCTTCCAGTAACCATGCTTATGACAAAGACTCAGTGTGAGCACAGGTCCCAGCGTGTGTTCTGTTGGAAGCTGGGTGAACTTGAATTGCACTGAGGAATCTCATGGCTCCAGAAATGTTTGCAGGCTTCCAAATTCTCCACTTTTTGTAGTTTCTGGGAGAGTCCCAAATGGTGCCACATGCAGAGTGGTAATAGGAAAAAAGATGCATGAGAGAAATAGTAAAACATTCTGGAAACACAAACTAATTGGCTATGACCAACAAAAGATATAAAAAACCTTTCATTAAAATAACTGGAGATGTGGTTAGTCAAAATTAACAATAATCTTTGTATTTTGGCTCCAGTAACATTGGACAAGGATCATAAATCTGTCACCAGAATCTCTCACACATTTTCACAAACCTACAAAACTATGCCCCTCCTCTCAAAAGTATGCTCAAACTGTGTCTGGAATTTCACATCAATACCCCTTTGAAGGTTTGCAGAAATTGTGTCTGATTTCTTAGTAATTCTTCTAGAGTCTACATCACTACCCTCCAAGTATGTTTACTGTTTAAAAATAAACAGTGCAGACAGGAAACCAATGTGGGATAAACACGATCCTTATGTTTTACCCCTGCATTTCAGAAGAAGTCAGTATCTTGATATGACTACATGCTGCTCACTATCATTAGTTTAGTGTGGCTGTTCCTTCCTCTGCCTCTTATGGCAGAATGGAAATAAGATGAATGAAACATGGGTATTAAGTACTAGACTTTTGAACTTGATCAGTGACTGTCTGGCCTGCCCTGATAAACAAGGTACATTTTTGTCATCAAGAGCATGGATGATATCTTCACATTACGGAAATATATACAACATAAGGAAAGGCCAGATTTTAGCAGCTGCTTGGTTTTGCTTTGAGTTCTGGTCAACCAAGACTATCTGGGACTTTCCTCCATTTCTTAATAGAGGAGGAGGCATCCCTATCACAAAAAGACCCATTCACCAGACAAGATCTGTCAAGAGCACATTGTCCTCCCCCCACTATTTAGGCATTACTCATCTTATTGGGCAAATATCCATTATAACCATGACTGACTCACACAGGATATTGATACTTATGATTGGCCAGGATGCCACATAAATAAATGTGGCTGTTAAGGACTGTAGTTCTTTTGGTCTGAAAATGAGGGCACCCTTAACTTTTTTCATTTCTTTCTTCCCTCTGTACCATTCACCATCACATCTCTTTCTTCTCTTGGTGAGACAGATTCTTTAGGTGTGAAGGACAAAACAATTCAAAGGCTGTTCTTGTCCACGTGGAGCTCAGATCGTTCAGGAACACAGACAGTTCATCCCTCAGGGTTTCACCAGGAAAAGTCTTGAGTACTTAAAGCAGAGGGACTTTAGCGACACAGGGAATAATAATAGCTGAGAACTGCAGGCACAGATTATGAGTGAGAAGCCAGACAGGGGCCAATGAAGTTACCAGAGATTAGCAACAGCAAGAAGCCTTCACCATCATTTGGCAGGAGGTAGAGGGGGAAGCGGAGGTAGAGTTAATTTAGAGGAATCAACTCATAGAAACTGGAACCAAAAGTGGGCCTGTTCAGTGGAAGCAAGGCAGGAACCACAGTGGGACTTGGCTATGCCAGAGATGCTATCCTATGCAGAGAACAAAGACCCTGGCTTTTCCCTCCCATCTGCCTTTCAATCTCCTGCTGCTGCCTCCCATTGAACAAACCCAGTAAGAATTCTATTAGGGATATTGATTGCTTATCTGTTGTGATAGCCCTGGGGCTCATTTTCCCTCTGATCCAGTTCTCAGTCCTTCTTTTCTGAATTATGGGGACTGACCGACCTGGGAAATACAGCCTGCAGGGCCAGCCTCCGATGATCAGTACAGAGAAAGAGAGGGCTGAGGAATGGATGGGATAGCAAAGAGGGTCAGGGCCACCAGGGCAGGTAATCAATATCCACAATAGAGTTTTTTTTGTTCTTTCTCTAATTCTTCATTCTGCTACTTCCTGCTGGCCTTTAGAAGCCAGTTCACTGTCACTCCTGGGAAGCTTTCTCTTGACCCTGCAAGTCTGAGGTCTGCCTCTTTTTTGTGCCCCTGTAATGTCCTGGGCACACTTTTATTAGGGCATGAATTACATTAAAAATTGTAACTGGTAATTTATTGCTTTGTCTTTCTCCAATAGCCCTAAATCTTGGTGCCAAGGACCATTTCTTATCCATCCTTCAGTTCCCAGTCCCCAGCACTCTTTAGTATGAGGTTAATACACAAATGAAGGAATGCTTGAGTCTTCTGAACTTAGATGTGTAAGACACCAACAGATATCTTCACACGCTAGTCAGATTTAAAAATGCTCTGATTAGCTTTTATTCTTCTTTGAGACTATGCAAATAATTTTATTTTTAGAGGCAAACCTGAACTCCATAGGTTCAGAGCTAGATATCCTTTATCTTTTCTTTTGGATACTAAATGTGTGTCTTTGGCAGATAGAAACTGTTGACAGATTGCTGGAAATACAACTAGAGATGACAGAAGTGTGAAATAAATGGTCTTAGGAGCTGAAAATTGATCTTCTGAATGTTCTCTTCCCTTATACTGATGGTTATCTGCCAGGATAATATGTCAACTTGTCTTTTTTCTCTTTATACCACCATAACAAGTGCATTGCTACTACAGACAAGACAAAAGAAAAATAGTTTTATTTAATCATTGAAATGAGACAGTACATGCATGATCTTCATGTTTGAGAAGAATGGACTTTATACCATTGGTCCTTTTTATTTTCAATAATCACTCCCCTTCTTGACTAAGCCTGATTTGATGAGTTTTTTGTTAAGCCAGATGACACCCTCTCTGGCCAAAGGATCTTGGATCCTGTCTTCCTCTTGGGTGCATAGCAAATGGGTTGACATATTTATCATAAAAATTCTTTTCAAGCCTTTGTAGAATTTGCCTATTCATAAAGTGAGTAGCAGTTTATATCATGAAATTTATTTTGTGGTATGCAGGGTGGAGGGGAATAAAGGGGGGGAAATGGGACAACTGTAATAGAATAATCAATAAAATATAGTAAAAAACAAAAAATTGTTTTTAAATTAAATTTAAAATTTTTGGAAATATGTAATGCAATCAAAAGGATAGAATATTTAAGGCATGAAATGTGTCACTCTCTCTATATAATGAAATATATAAATGTATTTCATCATATTTCACATTTCAAGTTTCTTTTGCTCATTCGCATCTGCTAGTTATCTAGTTTTCCTCTCCATATCAACTACTGTTACTTGTTTCTTGTGTATCTTTTTAGAGTTATTCCATTCTTATAAGAGCATATAAGAGTACATAGCCCATCACCCTTTCCCCCAACACTTGGTACAAATGGGGCATATTGTACCTCCTATTTTGTACTTGCCTCTTGCAATTTTTACTCAGCACTACACAACCCATAAATCCAAGCATACCAAGGATGCTTTTCTTTTACCCTACATTTTCTAGCTAGGCCAATTTATGATGCTTGAAAATTATGTTTCTATTGGATAATAATTTTTTTCACATAGAAAATCTGGAGCACCAAAGATATAACACATTGAATTTCCTCAGGCTTTGAGAACTGAGTATGAACTAGTTGATCTCTTTCTAATCTGCTAAGTGAGGAAGTGATGAAAGCATTGGAGATTTGGGATTTTGAAGGAGAGAGAGTGCTGTGACTGGGAAGAGAAGTGCAGAGAAGAAATTTTTCCTGCTTCTCCGATTTGTAGAGTGCCCTTCTGAAATGTAAACTGCTCACAGAAGACTAAGTCATGAAAGGCAGGGGGCCAAGGAGAGTGATACTTGAATCAATATTGCAACACCAAAGTGCTTGTCAAACGTAATAGGTCGGGGAGATAAGGATTGTTATATAAATGCTGTTAAGAATAGCTGGAAAAATATGTTAATAGGGATGACTTTAAAAATTTTATTCAAAGGATCACAGATGTGCTCAATAACTCAGCTATGAGGATGTTTTTCATCACAGCATTGTGAGGAAACAGAGAAAACAATTTAAACGACATCGGTGTTAACAATAGGAAATTGTTAACAATTGTACAGTTGATTGAATTGTTGATACAATTGTTGAATTGTACAGTTGATGATGTGTTCATTTAATGAATGATCTTGTCAGACAATTTTTAAT
>VMDR010027899.1:0-13376 GCA_007922815.1 Macrotus californicus | reverse complement strand
TTGACTCACTTTTTTTTTTTACTAGATGGGAACATGCAAAAATACTGGATTGTCCCATAAGGTTGCATTTCTTAAAACATAATGATTTTTGTTTGGAATAACTTTAAATTTACAGAAAAGCTGCAAAGATCGTATAGAGAGTTTCTGCATACCTCACACCCAGCTTCTTCTGTTAGTCTCTTACACAACTATCAAAACTAGGAAACCAACACAAGCACTTTACTATTAGCTAAACTCTGGGCTTTACTTGAGTTTCACTATTTTTTCATGAATATCCCTTTTCTATTTCCACATCCAGTCCAAGATATCACATTGTATTGAGGTGTCATGTCTCATTAGTCTCAATGTGATCTGTGACAATTTCTTAGTCTTCCTTTGTTTTTGGTGGGGTATTAGTCAAGTATTGTGTAGAATACTCCCCAGTTTGAATTTGTCTGATATTTCCTCATGATTAGACTCTGATATTGCTTTGGGGAAGACTAGAAAATTGAAGTTTCATTTTCATCACATCGTATCAGAGGGTACATGCTGTGTACTGGCACAAGGTAGTGTTTGCCAGGTTTCTACCCTGTGAAGTTAGTTTTATCTCCCTTCATGCTTCTTGCGAAGAGAGTCACTAAGTCCCACCCGTGCTGAAGGGGGTGGGTTTGACTCTAGTTAAATTAGAATGTTTCTAGTATTTCACTATTATGTCATCAACTCTTGGCTTGATATAGATATTCCTTATTATGTTAGAGAAATTTCTAAAATAAATGTATTTTTACATGAGTCATCAGCTACCTAAATTCTAATTTAGGGAAGCAAATGAAAATGTTGAGTTCAGGGGAAAGAAAAGGGCTTTGAAGAGATGAAAACAAGATTAAATATATAGAAGTCCCACTACCTACATTAATTCAGAAGTAGCTCATCTGAACTAGTGATAAGTCTCATCTATTTTATATATATTATATACATTAGTTACACTTTAATTCAAACCAGGAAAACAAACGGAGGTCTCCCAAGGGTGATCTCCATTCTCAGCCTCTACTCTCTCCATATCTCATGGCCTTTGGAATGAAATCTTATGGTTCCGTCTGTCTTGAGCATCCCTCATCAATTGGTAAGGAGGCTGCAAGTTTCTCATGTTGTTGGCTCACTTTTGAATTCTACAATTTTTGCAGCCCTCTTGGATGTGTTAGGTTATTAAATTGTTCAGTCATGTTGCCTTATCCTTTTGGGCACCCTTTGTATCATGTTGCCGTTTGAATAGAGCTGTCTTCTGCCTTGATTGTGCTGTTAGAATCACTAATGAGATAAAGTTCTTGGAAGGTCCAGGCAATAGAGAGTTCTTCAGACTCTTATTCAACTCCAGGCCATACCTGGCTCCATGCCATGACTCTGTCAGCTCAGCATCCCAGAGATTTCTGTCACAAAAATACACTTGACATGTTGATCCAAATTGCTAGGAATAGCTTGAAGGTTGGCCACACACCAGTGTGTCATAGCACACTGGCCCAGAACCACTGTGCTGCACAACACACACACACACACGTGCATACTCTGTAGAAATGATTGATTCATTATCAGGTTCTCTTCTGTTTTATATCAAACATATGTTTTTTTTCTCATAAGCAAACTGCACTTGAGTTTTTCAGCAAGTCTTTTTCCTTCTCTGGACTTCAGCTTTCTTATCTTTAAAACATGAGAACTGAATCTCTGGGGTTTCTCTGCTCTCCAAGGTTATGATTTAAGATGAGAAAGTCTGGCCTCTCTAATAACAGTGTGAGCTCCTTGAGGTTAGAGATGCTAAATTATTCATTAAAGCTTTTTTCTTCTATAACACCTGTAGTCATGGCCTACTGCAGTTGAGTATGGGAGGAAGAAGGAGAATGTTTTCAAGCTACCTCCTACTTTCCAGAATTAAAGTGTATGGGTGTGTGTGTGTGCATGTGCATGTGCGTGTGTAGGGTCTGACAGAAATAATGCCCCTTTTTATTACAAAATCTTTTATTGCAAATCATGAGCATGTAATTCTGTAACACAAGAATATCACTTTCAAGCACACCATATGACATTTTAGGTGAAATGTTCAAATTAAAACTATAAATTATTACACTCATATTATTACCCTACCAACCACACTCAAGTAGGCATTATTTCTACCACATCCTGTATATTTCTCTGCTGATTAAGAACCACTAATCCTGCTCTTCTCTGGGACCAAAGAAATTGGTCAGTAAGGTAGCTGTTGATTAATTGATTGCCAGCATTTTACTGTGTTGTACTCATATGATTTTGTACTGTGTGTGCCTCCGAAATTTTCTTTGATAACTTTTTGGTTGTGAGCTTTGGCTTTCTTTCTAGTTTACATCAGAAAAATGAAGATTCCCCCCTGCCCCTCAATTGCCATTCCTTATTCTCCTCTCTTTGTCTTGGGACAGCTTGAAATGCTGGCTGATACCTCCTTTGGCAGCTGAGAATCTGGGATCCACTTAGGACCCATTAGTGCACTGGTGGAAGAAAGTGCTCTAGCACGCTGGCCCCAGTGCATCTCTGTAATTGCATAGGTATCAGAGGGATCGTGCCCCCTCTGGTAATTGCTGAGGAAGGGGTCAGCAGGGCAGATGCTTCATTCTCCCTGGGCTCCCTCCCCCACCGAATTCCCTCTTGGTGAAGGCAAGTCAGCCAGTCCCGTGACACCCCATCTGTCTGACTCATCCTCCCATCTCTGCTCCCACACTGCTGCCCTATCCTGAAGGCATGGGCTCAATGAATCTCTCCCGACACTCAGGGCCAGGCAGAGAGTTGGAAATTAGACAGAGGGACTAATGGCTTAGTTCCCCCAAGCACCTGGAGTGCTTCCAGGGCTCCAGACACATTCTCTGGTGGGGCTGACCATCCCCTTCTGGGGTGCTTTAGCTGATCCAAACATCAGAGCAAGGAGAGTCCTTTTACCTTACTCCAAAAGACGACTAGCTGGAGCACTCTTTCCCTAGTGCCACCTGGTAAGAGTTAGCCAGGCACCAATCACCACGGGAAGACCTAGGTGCAGAGGCAGCAGCAGAGAAGCAATGAGGGAGGCCAATATTTTTGGAAATCTACTCCATGATGTCTAATTGATGAATCAGGCAAAGCATTTAGAAAAAACCTACTTTAGCCTCAGAACTGTCCCCCCAACTCCATGCATCCAATGTTTGCATGAAACTCATTAAATATATACAACAAAGATACCATGCTTTGAGTATAGAGGGAGGATTTTGGGAGGGATAGAAGGAGGCAGGTGGAGCTTAGTGGAAAGAAGGGAACTTGTGGTCCTGTCCTGCATCTCTTGACTGTGAGACTTTGTCGGGGTGCATCTTCTGATTGGGAGCTGTGAGTTAGAAGGGCGGGTGCAGCTGCAGAGTGTGCCCAGGAAGTGTGGGATTCCTAGTGAGACCTCCCTGCCTTCCTGTTTCTTTCCTTGCAAAGTTTACTCTGGCTTGGGGGATACAAAACAAAGGACATATACCCTGTCCCTAAGGAACTCACACTCTAAAAGAAAACAACACATGGAAATAAAAGTGTGGGCTTTGGAATCAGAATACTTAGATTCTAAGTCAAACTCTACCACTTATGAGCTCAGTGCCTTAGGACATGTTTCTTAACACTGAACTTCCCTGATCTGTGTCCTTAACTAAATATTAGAGAACAAGAAGTGCTGTATGCACGTATAATATAGGTGTTCCACAAATGGTAGTTTTATCATTATTATATAATTCAAACACAAGCCAGGCATGATAAAGGAAATAAAAGAAGTACTGACAAAATGCCACATGGTCACACAGCTAGTGAACGGTGAAGCACAGGGTCCCAAATCAACTGCTTGCATTCTCAAGCTTGAGGGCTGGCCTTAGTTTTCAGACATCCCGGTCACTCTGACGGCTGTTCTTTGTTCCAAACAAGTCCCCTCCATTTATCTCTGGGAAAGTTGCTGTCAGAGGATGTGTGGATCAATGAGTCTGTTCTTGTATTCCTGGCTAAATTCTAAGCTTCTTTGCTGAAGGAATTCAAAGCAAGACTTTAGGGTTGATGACTGAAACTGAGACCCAAAGCAGGAAATCATGGGCAAGGCGGTGTTGTATGCTCTAGATACACACTGGGGTTTAGGAAAACCCTGTTTCAGAGGGGCACAGATACCCAGTGCTGACTCCAGGACCAGGCACCAGGCACCAAGGCTAAGCAGCCTGGACCTTGCTGGCTGGGGGCCCAATGAGTTCTTGGTCAGAATGAACTTGGTGATTGGGAAAGGCCTAGGGACCTGTACTAAGCCAGGATGGTAAATGAACGCGCTAATATCCAGGGCTTTTCACACATTCTGACTCTAAATCAAATTACACTGAGGTATTGGATCCTCGGAACACCAAAAGCAAGGTTAAGCCCAGTGTTCTCCCTACAGGCCGCAGCATTTGATGTAGCCAAATTCTAGGACACTGAGAAAATGCAGACAGTTCCTTGGGGTTTCTTACCATGATATCCTCTTACATTTGTGCAGAATTTTATAATTCATAGAGCACTGTCACTGTCCTTATCACCGAGTCCTTATCGTTGGCCCTGACTTTTCTGTGGCAGCAAAGTAGAGGCAACACCCTGTGGTAGAAACAGTCCAGGGATTGGTATTGAGTGGATACAGGGTTGAATCTTCCTTCTAGATTTAATAGCTGTAACCTGGAGTAGGTTTTTGACTCTTCAAAGTCTCAATTTCCTTATCTGTGCAGTGGGGATTATCCCCAGGGCAGGACTGAATGACATCTGAGACACCCATGCCCGCACAGCACCTGACACAATGCAAAGACTCTCCTTCCTTTCTCTTCTGCCTCCTCCATTCCTGCTGTCTGCTCTTTCAGTCAATACAGCCTGGTACCTGAAATGGGGGTGGCCCATCGGCAGGGGTTTCTGCTTGTTCCCTTGTCTGTAAAACTGCATGTGGACCCCTGAGCAAGGCAATAGCAGAGGCACTGTGGGGGTGGGGGGTGCGCCAGGTAAGCTTAGGTGGCAGCATCAGTCTCTGCTGCTGTGTGTCCCTCTGTGGCACCATGAAGGGATACCTGCAGTGTCCTGTGGTGTAGGGACATGAGGGCGGGCTGTGGAGACAAGCTGGGCACAGGGAGGTGGCAGTCACTCAGTGTGTCTCTTTGTGGCTGGGATCTGGATCTCCCTTGCCCGGGCAGGTCATGGAGGTGGCTGAGGACTTGACTTACACGGACGGTGGTAGAGAAAACAGGGTTGGGCTCTTCAGAGCCTCTGGCGACAATATTTTTATCAACCAATCAGTACGTCACCTTGTTTTATGTGTGTTTCTGTTTAAGGACAGCTTGTTTAATATATATTGTTGATCTACTGACATTGAACTCATTCCTGAATGAAGCTTATCTAACATATGTCTCTTTCTCCATAACTCACATCACAGCCTTCTTGTGCTTAGGAGCACTAGACAGTGCTGTGCTTGGGGGCCACAGTGAAATCACCAACAGAAACGCAAAAACTGTGGCACTGCAGGAATGTGAAACAAGTACGGAAGGAGAAGGCAGCGAGTGGCCGTGTTCAGTCTCGTCTGGGAGTGTGCACACAGGGCGACTCAGGTTTTCACCCCCGTGCACGAGCCCCTGAATGACCACGAACGCACCGCGCTGTGGGTTTCAGGTTGGTTACAGTGCGTCCCGGTGAGTTGGCTAATGCACAAGTACAGGATCTGTGAATAATGAGGATCGACTGCTTTTCTTCTTCCACCACCTTACCCTCCCCTACACCTTCAGATTTGGGCATTTACAGAGTCAGAATTTTAAGGAAGATAATCACGGAAAGACAAGACTTTTTCTCTTTGGAACTTGGCTAGTAACTTAGCACTTACGCACCTCAACTTTAATTTTAATTTTGAATTGATGACTAACTTCAATCGTCCTCTCCCCTCAGGTGTAGGCACAAGGAGTATAAGGACCTTTAAGATCTGACTCTCTGTCACCTTTCTTGTCTTCTGTTCCCCTGGGCCCTTCACAGCTGAGCTCCAGCCACATGGAACTGCTCATCCACCCTCTCTGGAGCGGCCACCCTTACTAACCACATTGGAGAAGGGAAGTTGTGCTCTTTCTCTGCCTGGCAAAGGGTCCCCAGACCACCATTGATCTGCTGGAATGGCAAGTGGAATGATGATTTTCCTCTTGATGGGAGCCTTGTTGACATTTTCATCAGCAGCCCAGGCCCTAAAAGCCACATTTTGGCAAGAGAACAGGTGAAATCTTTCTCGAGACTTTGCTCCAGGGGATCACTCTGGGATTCAGGGTTGAGTCTTTTCATCAGAGGCTTATGGAAGTACTGGGTTAAAGGCACATAATTCTTTCCAGCTTCAGGGAAACGTTCTTTTGTTTTCTGTTTTTTCCCTCTTTTCCCAGACCTTACGTATGCCCTAGCTGCTGACCCACAGAATTTTTAGAATTAGACTCTGGTGTCAGATCAGAAGCTTGATACAGTTTCCAGCTCCTCCTGTGAGAAAAGCAGCATCAATGCAACCATCTTAAAAGCTGCCTTGGATTCTGACCTAACCTGGTCAGAACGCTGTTCACGTTTTCAGGGGTCGATGTTACACGGAGACCACTGGCGAGTGCCTCAGCCAAACTGGTCAGTCTTAGAGGGAACAGGGTTATACCAGCACGAAAGCCCCTGTCCCCAAAGGCAGAAGATAAAAAGTCTGCGTTTACGACAGCCCTTGAGCTGACAGGCGTCGGTACCCCTTTTGTTGCTTGTACGATTCTGTGGTTAATTGAGAGCTGTACAAGTATTAATCGGGTGCCTGTTTTGTGCCATAACCATGCTCGATGGGGAAAGATGAAGGGTGTGTGGTCTCTGCCGTTGGAGGTCCCGTGGTTTAGTGGAGTGGAAGGTCCTGGCTATCTGGAATGGAGGCACTGACATATTGTGAGCCTCAGACCACAGTGGGCATGGGGAAGAAGGCAGGGCATTTGCTTGGTGGAGGGTCACACTATCTCAAAGTTTTATTCTAAATTGGCACACCCTAGATACCATCCCATCTCTAAAGGCAGGTTTGCCAAACTTCCTAGCAGGAATTTCAGTTTCGGGTGAACAGGGTCTCTGTTGGGATTGCGTCCAGTTTTGTGTCCAGCGAAATGCCTGAGGAGTGGTAGACACTTGATAAATGTGGCCAGCAGAAAAACTAGGGAGGCTGAGGTGGACACTGGTACACACTCCGCTGCTTTCCCAGGGACTGTATTTGCAGTTGTTGCTGAATGAGTTTTGGGGAGAGAATGACCTTTTCTCTGCCTTGTCTCCAGGAACTGGGTGACGGTTCCAGGGATGAGTAAAATGTGTCCCAGCATCTGGGAATGTACTGCCAGACACTTTTCCCTCAGTTGCTCATCGGAGGGGCCTCCTGAGGGCTTTCCAGAGAACTTATTAGACAAGCCCAGCGTCTTCTTATCTTTGGGAGGCATATGCATTCCCCTTTGCTGTCTCTAATGGTTATTATCTGAAAACTGTCTAGACTTTAGATTCCAACTGGGTTAAAGAGAATGAGGATGAAATATTTCTTCACTCAGGGATGGGGGCGGACACAATGAAATATCCCCGTTCCTGACCTCGGGGGCTGACTCCCTGCCCAGCCAGCTAGCGGCCCCACAGCTTGGGGAATGGGATTTGTCAGTGTGTGAGTGCGTCCCATCACAAGGAGACTATATATTGCTTGGCTTGCACTGAGAGTTTTTGCAATAAACTTTTCCATTTGTATGGAAAGGGAGCAAAAAAAAAAGCCTTTAATCTTGTCTTTTGCATGGTATCTGTGATGGGGTTAGGGTGATTGCTCCCAACTGCTTAAAGAGTATTTTGATGGGATGGTGGGAGGTGGATTCCAGTCCCCTTTTGGATTCATGTCTAACTTTCTTTTAAAAAAAAAATCCCCTTTTATCCCAAAGCTCATCATGCTAGCATCTAGCCAAAAGTATGGTTGTTTTTTTTTTTTTTTTTTTGCAGTTTATTAAACATGTTGCCTTTTAGATCTCATATTAAAATCTACTTCCCTTGTGTAGGGGACAAGTTGAAACCAGGAAGGTTGCCTTGTAGTTTTTCCACTCTGATTCTGCTGCTCGCAAAGAGCGCCTCCGGTTCTCCAGTTGCAGTAAGGAGCTGCTTTCTGGGGGAGGGGTGGAGTTAACTCCAGATTGGCTGCCCTGCTGAGGGTCAGGGAGAGGAGAGGCTTCTCTCCACCGCCTGTGTGGGCCGGGCCCCTCCTCGCCCCTCCGCTCTGACTGGGCGTCAGCAGAGTGAGTTAGGGAGCAAGTCAGTATGAAAATTATGTTAAATCAGATTTTCCATAATCAAATAGAAGGTACAATTCGCTATTACTACTGACTTTTAGGGGATCTCCCCTTCCTTTGGGGTCTTCCAACCGTCAATGATATCTCCTTTGACTTCTTGGAGGGTTTGTCTGATGGGGGCTTAATACCCTGCCTGAGCCTGGACACTTCTCTCCACTGAGAAAGGAGCTCACTTTCTCTCAAGACAGCCTACCACATTGCAGGCCTCTCCCATTGTTAAGATGTTCTTTCTTATGTTGGGTTGAAGTTCGTCCTGCGCCCATGCCCTGGCCTCTGCCCTCAGAGCTGAGAACCGTGTTTAATCGAAACCAGTCTTGCATGACGAAGAGTGGGGACAAAGGTCTGAGACTTCAGGACACGAGCTGTGGGCTCACATGCTCTGAGGGCCCGGGAGGAGACCAAATGGGTGGAGTAAGCTGGGCGGAGGGTAAGTGGCCGGTGACAGACTTAGAGCTGTTGAGACAAGATAGTGATGACGTGCTCCATTTCCACAGGGACGGCCACTGCCGCCAATCACCGCTGTGAGGAAATGTGGGCCCAGTGTAGCCACAGCTTGCAGCTTCTCAAGAGAAGCTTGAAATTAAGATTTGTGTGTGTGTGTGTGTGTGTGTGTGTGTGTGTGTGTGTGTGAGATCTCTCACTTTCTAAATCCTGGCAACTAATTAAAGAAAATTAGCATAGCACCAAAACCAAACAAATCAAGCCCTTGGATCTTCACTTTGTGATGGAAAAATAAAGATCAGAGACTGCAGCATGAGAACCGTGCACTTCTTTGTCTAAAATTGTGGGCGCCCCCCACCCCCCACAGTGTTACTTTTGCTATCCTCAGTTTCCCAGGAATGATTAGTGTGCAGTCCTTAAGTGTTCACATTCAGGGATGGCAAGGGAGGGCAGAGAGGCTATGTCCCATCCGAAACTGGTGGTGGGGAGGGCAGCTTCCAGCCAGCGTGGATGGCAGGGAAAGTAGCCAGAGAGAAAGCAGGCAGAGAGCCAGCTCCTGGAGAAGAAAGTGGCCACTGACATTCCTGATGCCAAGGTTCCTGAGTTCCTCCCAAAGTTCATGAAAACAGCTTAACTCGTTGGGATGAGCAGACAGGAGCTAACTGGGCTGAGCTCTGGGAGGGAGGCTTCTTGGACAGGAAGTTGGGACCTAATGAATGGAGAGGGCAGGTAGGAGGGAGCTAATACGAGGAGGGAGCTAATATGACCGGCTCCTCTGAAGTCAGAGCTGAAGCAGCTGGCTGTGTAAAAGGGGCTCGGTACCTTGGTAAAATTTCTCTTTTTTCTCTATTGCTCTCTATTATATGGGTGTATGGGCCTTTTTACTCTATGTCTATATATCCTGTACTAGTAAGCCCTTAATGAACGTTTGATAAAGGGATACAATGTGTATGTATTTATGTGTAAAACGTGCAGTGTTGGTCACAGAAGAGGTCTGCACACCTGCATCAGGAAATCTGGGACGTCAACTCAGGCTCCCAGGAGTTCAGCTTTCATGAGGGTGCATGGACCCCTTGGGAGGCAGTCAGAGCTATAAGTTCAGGCTGGGGTCCTGGGCTTAACAAGTAAGCACACAGGAGAGACTCCGGCCTTCCTGCGCTTTAGCAGGAAGAAAGCAGATAGGTGGGAGAGAGTTGCGGGAAGTCAGGCAAAGGGTATCATCTTTGGAGAGGGCTGCAAGGCATGGTGCACACTGAGGCCATACATAGTAGGGACAGGGTGGAGTTAGCCCAGTCCCTGGGCAATATTCTGAAGTTTGTAAAGGAAATGGAAGGGGAAGTGAAGAGAAAGGCCTAACTGTCCCAGGGGCTTGAAGGCCTTGTAATCACGCAGAAAGGCTCTAATGGTCTTCAGAGCAGCGGCAGAAGTGGAGAGCAGAAAGCAGCAGGAGAGGAGGCAAAAATGACAGCCACTGCTGGGAGCAGACGGCCATTCTGCTGCCCAGGCAGCCGGCTGTAGAGCTCCTGGGGCCTTGCTGGCTGGAGGCTGAGACCAAGGCTCAGATTATGCCAGAGCTCTTATGAGTGGAGGAGACAGACCTGTCCATTACTGTCCAACTCTGTCTGTCTATCTATCTATCTATCTATCTATCTACCTACCACCTATCTATCCATACATATATATTTATGTGTCAATACTTATTACATGTATGAGATGGATATATTCAAAATTCAACTTAGTCATGCTTATTTGTATCCCTATATTCAAAAATAATTTCAATGCTTTCCAGAAAATCCTGAATGGTGAGGCCTAGTTAGAAAAATCTACATTTTTCACTGACTCTGAGGGTCCTCTTTGAATCTTTTCCACTTCTGCTTCCCATTCTCTAATCAGTTTCCTTCCTTCTGAGAAAAGGATTACTAAATCTGCAGTGCGTTCTTAGATTGTTTTAATTTCAAAGAAGATGGTGTTAAAAAAGAGAAGGAGGAGCCTTTCATCACAGAAGCTGTCTCTTTCAAGGGCACTGAAATTCCAGGTGTCAACATGGAAATGTGGCTGCGGGCCCAAGCTGTTGGAGGGAGGCATGGCTTCAGAACCAACGGCACAGTCTAGCTGGGTCAGCGGTCCACCTTTTGTGTCCATCCTCAGTGCCTGCCCACCTGGGCCCCTGAGCAGGCAGCTGCTGGGACAGGGACAGAACCTGGGGATGCAAGTCCTTCTTCTCAAGATAGCTGGCTGTGAGCACATCAGATCAACCACATCTGCTTTCTAAGAAAGGGAAAAGGAAATTCCCCTGGGTAGAAGCTTGGGAAATTATGCAAAAGATTCCCCGGTCACAAAGGACCAGTGGGGCAGAGCTGAGTAACAAAATGTGGGTCTGGAAAGAAAAAAAACCCTTAAACAATGAAGTTTTAAGAATGTGATTTCCCAGCGACCCCAGGAATTCCGTAATTGTGTCTCCTCCCTAAGGCAAGACAGAGGAACCTTGAGATGAAGAGTGGCTTGCAGCCCTCTAAGACAAATTGGCACCTACTGGTCTCTTGCCCACAGTAGACAGCAGTCATCCATCCTCGCCACACACTGTGTCTGGCATTTAATTCTACATTTCAAATTATTCTCTAGTTGTTTCCGGCTTCATTGTCTCATCTTTCCGAATAGCCTGGTGTCAGTTCTGCTTCAGTGTTGTCATTGAAAGGTTCTTTCTGAAATCCTGCTGCAGATCCAAGGAGAACCCCAGGCTATGGCCCTCTGGCTGGTGTCTGGGGAACATTGGAGGCCTGAGGAGCCCCTGTGAACTCTCTGGTCATGGCCAGGCTGGTTGCCTGGCTCTGCCTGGCTCTGGGCTTCTCGCATTGTGGTGGGGGCTGTCCCTGAGACCCGCCTGGTCAGCTAGGTCACCACCCTACCACCTCATCTCTGCCAGCCCCTTGACGTGTCTGCATCCTCATTCTAGCCTCTTGTCTTGACCTCGACAACCTTCACGTCCACGTTTCTGCTTCTTGCCCGATGCTGAGAAGCATGGCTGCTTCTGAGATGCTGCCACATCGCTCTGCCTCGCTGTCTGAGATCTAGGCCTTGGGCATCCACTCAGCTCAGATCTAACTGGAGTTGACAATACTCCGTGGACTTGGTGGTTCTTACTCCAGTCCCACTTTGACAAGGTCCAGACCTCTCCTTCTGGTTAATTTTCTTCTTCAGCTCCAACCCCCCTCCCACATCCACCCAGGTTCTCTCCTCTTCGGAAAAGTTGGTGCAGAAAGCAACAATGTGAATTTCAACTGAAGCAAGATAACTGTTGTGAAGCTGGTTGTCCCTGCAAAGGCTGAGGATAAACAGGGCCAAGGGGACATGGAGGCAAGAGGTGTCTTTTCATTCCCTTCTCCCTCCCTTCCTTCCTCATTTTAATTTTTTGTATGTGCAAGATAATATGTCAGATATTTTGCACTGGCCTTCTTCGATGCCTGAAGTTTCTACCTGCAGATTTACTATGGTTACTGCAGGTTACAATGGTTAGCAGTCAGCAGGAATGTTTGAGTATGGGGAAGGAGATCGAGGTGCATCAAGAGCATGGGCTTCCCAACATGGTTGGAATCAGACTGTGATGATGTTTTCACTTGTCCTGGGAAAATGAAAAAATATGGGCAATAGAGTAAGTTTTCATGAAGAGAAGTGTGGGTAAATTAAAAGATGTCCTGATTTTGAGATCACACTTAACTGTTCTGGGATAGACATGTCTGTTTGGAAAGATGAAGTAGCGAGGGAAGAAGATTTGTCTTTGGGTGGTGGGCACACAGGGCCATGTGAAGATCATGTATCATAGACATGTGCACTTGAAATCTATATAATCTTATTAACCAGTCACCCCAATAAATTTAATAAAAAGAAAAAAAGAGAAAGATGAAGTGATATAAGTCAATAGTAGGTTTTTTCCCTAGTTTTAGGTTCTTATATGACAAAACAGTGGCAACTCCAAGTTAGTTTCTTTGATTTTATTTATCTCTAAACAATGAACTGGACCATGAGATCTCTAATTTTGACAACAGCTACTCTAGAGCACGTGGTCCTATTAGAGAGCAGGTATGGGTGGGATCCAGGGTAAGAGGACACCTGGGAGCCAGCATGGTACACATACAAGAAGGTTGGACCTGGAGTAATTCTGCCTGAGGTAGAACTCTCCCTTCTGCTCTAGCCTGAGCAAGAAGGCTACCAAGTTGTCAGAAAATCTCTTTCTTTTCCTGTCTAGGTGGGTGACTGTGATCCATCAAGAGACTGAGATGGTTAAGGGACATTGCTGTCTACATTTCTGCACCAGTGGCTTTATGCTTTGGTGAAACGCCTAGCCCTCAGGACACCCAGCCTCTGCAGTCAAAGGCCAGTGTGTTGTAACATGAGCGATGGTCACGTTATCAAGTTAAGCAAGCATACACACAGAGAAATACACTGACTATTCCATAAATATTAGTTTTTGTGTTGTTTTGGGTTCACTGAGTTTAAAGACCCTGTAGGGGAAGGAGAAATTCATCCTGGAGTAGGGATGCTGGGGGGATCCATCTCTAGCCCTACCCTCTCTTACTGTGATTTCTAAAACACACTTTT
>VMDR010027898.1:0-13386 GCA_007922815.1 Macrotus californicus | reverse complement strand
CATCAGGTGAGAAAAGCAGGGTATGAAATTATTTCTTCATTGTTATCTCAATTATTTAAAACACATTAAAAGTATGTGTTATATAAGAAGGATACATTTTAGTCATTTTTCTGAGCAGTGAATTGTCTTTTTTGCTTCTTTAGACCTTTAAACTTTTATACAAGAAAGGTTCCTGTGAAGTCTTTCTGCCCTTTGCCCTCCATGACACATTTTTATGGGCTACCATAATAGTGGGCTGCGTTCATCTCTGTCCATGTACTGTTTTCTATTATTTTAAATTCTCCACTCACTTTTTATTCTTTTTTGAAATGGTTATTGTTTTTTTAAATGAAAGTTATACATGCCAATTAATTCTTCAAGGTTCTTTACCCGATACAGCCTCCCCTTCCCACCCCCTCCTGCTTACCCTGCAGCCTGCCCTTTCCCCACTCCTCAGAAGGCATTCAGTTTCAACTCATTTTGTGGAGTTTTAATCTCCTTCAAAGCCTTCTGATGCCAAATTACTCTAAGGTCCCATTTTATTAGTGGACACACAATTAGTGCTAAAGTTTTAAAAGTTCCTTGACATTATTCACATAAAAAAAAAGGTTCAAAGTCAGTTAAAACGAACTTTCCTAGGGCTGGATGCCCCACCAGGATTACTTCAATCCATGATTCAGAACCACTGAATTTTAAAGAGAAAAGTACAAAGTGGGCTGTAAGTACAATTATAATTACTTACAATGGTATATAAGTATTAAAGAGTTTTTACAAATATTGCCTTTTAAAATGTTTTAATTATTATGTTTATTCAGAATATATTACTGAAGACCAACTGACTTCCTGATGGTGGGTGTAGAGTGCTAGGCAAACGGAGCAGGTGATGCTCGGTTGGGAGGTAAAATGATTCTGCCTCAGTTCTAATGGGTGAGTTTTCCAACACTACCAGGAAACTAACCCTGTCTAGAAGCTCCTGCAGGGTAAGTGCTCAGTCCTCCAGGACTCTCCCCCGCTCCCCGAACTCTGTATTCAACACTAGTGGTGAGTCCAGGTTGTCACTGAGGCTTTTGACTGGCTACAGAACCTCCACTATTCACCTACCTGGAAAACCACACCTCGATTGCTCTCGGCACAGACAATTCCAAAGGGTTTTGGAGCTTTGTACCAGAAAGGGGAATGAAAACCAAATACATATTTTTTATTAGAAATCACAATATCACAGGAGGAAATGAACATTCATGGGATAACCACAAGTAATTACAAATAAATATGCAGTTACAAAGTGTGGTAAGTATTCAGAAAGGAAACACAGAACATTATGAATAAAAGAGGATGATTGTATCTGAGAAACTCAGGAGAATACTGTAAGCTGGAATCTGAACAAATGAAACAGGTGAAGATGATGAGGGAGGGAAAAATAGAAAAAATAGTGTTGCAGATGGGCAACCAATATGCACAACGGCCTTCATATCCAAATAATGCTGCCCGACCCATGACATATAGTGTTGGGCAGGAGAAATTTTCCCCTTAGCACTTTAGCTCTTTTGGCTGGTCAAATAATTCAAATGACATACAGCAGATTAATGAGAGAAAATCAATTTTTAATATGTGTGCACAGGGAATTCACAGAAGCATGAAAATCCAAAGACGGTGAAGCACAATGAGATACAAATGCCATTTTGTACTAAGGAGGGGGCGGTAGGAAATTCACGGGCCGATGAGAGAGAGAGCAAACATTTGGTAAACAAATTCTTGCAGGGCCAGCCAGAAACAATGGGATGCAAAGGTGAATCTAGCAAGCAGATTTTTGCTTGGATGCTCCCAGTCTGCCACACTCGGTTTGTGTGTGCTAAGGTGATTATGCTAAGCTTCCCTTCCTAAAGCAGGTTTTTCTATCTGAATCTCTTTAGGCAGGTAAAATCTCTTCCTGAGTTTGCTGGGCTTTAATTGTTTTTAGCTCTAAATAATCTGCATGCCAGGGTGGCACATTCCTGGGGAGATGGCTCCCGACCCCCAAAACAGCTACACCATTGTATGTAGACCAGCATTAGTGTGTAAATGAGCAACTTGGGCTGATGGCCCCTTATTTTATAGATAAATGAGATTGGAGCATTTTTCACAATAATAGCCCTACTTTTATTGAATGTTTGAGATATGCCAGGTACACTGCTTTATATTTCTAATTAAAACCTAGCATTTTAAGCTGTATACTTTAAAATTCTTTTTTTAATTTTTCAATTACAGGTGACATATAATATCATATTAGTTTCAGGTGTACAACCCAGTGATTAGACATTTATATGACTCGTGAAGTGATCATCCCAATAAATCTAGTACCCATCTGACACCATGTAGTTATTACAATATTATTGACTATATTCCCTATGCTGTACTTTATATTCCCATGACTATTGTGTAACTACCAATTTGTACTTCTTAATCCCTTTACCTTTTGCACTAAAACCCCCAACCTTCTCTCATCTGGCAACAGCTAAAATGTTCTCTGTATCTATGAGTCTGCTTCTGGTCTGCTTGTCCATTTATTTATTTATTTATTTATTTATTTATTTACTTACTTACTTACTTACTTACTTAATTCCACAAATAAGCAAAATCATGACATTTTTCTTTCTCTCTAACTTATTTCACTCAGCACAATACCATCTAGGCCCATCCATGGGGCAAAGGGCAAGATTTCATTTCTTTTCTTTGGCTGAGTCATATTTCATAGTACATATGTATCATTTCGTCTTTATTCATTCATCCATTGTTGGGCACTTGGGTTACTTTCATATCTTGGCTAAGGTAAATAATGGTGCAGTAAACACATGGATGCATATGTCTTCTCAATGTAGTATTTTGGGTTTCTTTGGATAAATACATGAAAGTAGAATTGCTGGGTCCTTTCGTGTTTCTTGTTATAAACTTTGTTTCTTTTTAAATTATATTTCATTGATTATGCTATTACAGTTGTCCCAAATTTTCCCCCTTGGTCTCCCTCCACCCAGCACCTCCTACTCCCTCAGGCCATCCCCACACCATTGTTGTTCATGTCCATGGGTCATGCTTATAAACTCTTAGGCTTCTCCATTTCCTATCCTGTACTTTACATCTCCATGGCTGTTCTGTAACTACCTGCTTGTACTTCTTAATCCCCTCACCTCTTCACCCATTCTTCTATATGCCCCTTCCATTTGGCAACCATCAAAATGCTCTCTATATCCATGTTACTGTCTCTGTTCTTCTTGTTTGCTTAGTTTGTTTTTAGATTTAATTGTTGATAGATATATATTTATTGCCACTTTAATATTCATAATTTTGATTTTTTTTAAAATTAAGTCCCTTTAACATTTCACATAATAATGGCCTGGTGATGATGAACTCCTTTAGTTTTTTGGTTTTTTGTTTGTTTGTTTGTTTGGGAAGCTGTTTATCTGTCCTTTGATTCTAAATGATAGCTTTGCTGGGTAGAACAATCTTGGCTGTAGGTCCCTGTTTTTCATGACTTTGAATATTTCTTGCTAATCCCTTCTAGCTTGCAAAGTTTCTTTTAAGAAATCATCTGACAGACTTATAGGAATTCTTTTGAAGGTATCTAACTGCTTTTTATTCCTGCTGCTTTTAAGATTCTCTATCTTTTACCTTTGGCATTTTAATTATGATATATCTTGGAGTGGGCCTCTTTGCATCTATCTTGGGACTCTCTGTGCTTCCTGGACTTGTATTTTTATTTCCTTCACCAATTGGGGAAGTTTTCTGTCATTATTTTTTCAAATAGATTCCCAATTTCTTGCTCTTCCTCTTCTCATTCTGGCACCCCTATGAGGCTAATGTTGGACCTCTTGAAGTTGTTCCAGAGGTTCCTTACACTATCCTTGCTTTTTGGATTCTTTTTTCTTCTTGTTGTTCTGATTAGTTGCTTTTTGCTTCCTTATGTTCCAAATTATTGATTCTCGGCTTCATCCACTGTACTATTGTTTCCCAGCAAATTGTTCTTTATTTTAATTAATATAGTCTTCATTTCTGACTGGATCTTTTTTACGCTCTTGAAGTCCTCACTAAATCCCTTGGTCATTCTTATAACCAGTGCTTTGAACTCTGCAGCTGATAGATTGCATATCTCCATTTTGTTTAGTTGTTTTTCTGGAGTTTTGATCTGTTTTCATTTGGGCCATGTTTCTTTGTGTCTTCATTTTGTCAGCCTCCCTGTGTTTGTTTCTATATATTAGGCAGAGCTGCTATGACTCCATGTCTTGGTACTGTGGCCTAATGTAGTAGGTGTCCTGTAGGGTCCAGTGATATAGCCTCCCCTGTCATCCAGGCTGGGTACTCAAGGTGTGCCCTTTGTGTGGGCTGAGTACACCTTCCTCTTGTAGCTGAGCCTTGGTTGCTGTTGGCAGGACAATGAGAGGGATTTACCCAGGCCAGTCAGCCATAAGGTTTGGCTTCGACCACTGACCACCAACCTCCACACTCTTCAGAGGATCAGCTGTGCAGGGGCAGGGCTGTAGTGTCTTATGTGGTCTGTAGTTGCCCACTGGGTGCTCAGGCCCTGGGATTTCCTAGGTGGTGCAGACCAGTGCCAGCTCCCACTTGTGTTTTGCCCAGGACCACCCTACCTGAGCTATAGAGCTATCTGAGATAGCTGTTACTTGTGCTGGGCTTAGAGATTTCCAGGTAAAGCCAAGCTGTGAATGTAGGCTGACTGCTGCTAGTGCTGGGCCTGGGGACACTTAGTAAGAGGTACAGGGGCTAAGGGCTCACTGAGACTGGCTGTTGTTTGCTCATTTGGACTTAGGAAGTTGTGAGACATGATCCAAGACCAAACATTCACATGGAAAAACCATAGTTAATAGGTGTAAATTGGGTGAGATGGAGCCTCAAGTGATTTCCAGGGCAAGGCAAACAGTGTGAGCCAGGTTGATGGAGTCTCAGATGTGACACCAGCCTGCCTGCTCTATGGCTCTGTAGGAGGAGGGTTCAGAAAAGGGACGCAGGCCTCTGCCCTCCTTTCTGTCTATTCCCCAGCTCTCACCTTGCTGCCAGGTACTTCAATTTTTCCCTGCATGCCATGGGTGCCTTTCAAGCTACTACCCTATTACTGAAGCTCAGAGGGAGTAAGTCTGAGTAAGTCCATGTAAAGGTTCTTTAAGAGTAACTGTTTGGGACTCCAAAAGTTTCTTCCATTGACTCAATCTTCACTGGTTTTTGCAGCCTGAAGTTATGGAGACTTACCTTTCTGGCACTAGAACCCTAGGCTGGGGGGTTTGGTATGAGCTGGGACTCCTCACTTCAGAGATATCCCTCCTGAATTTTCATCCACCACAAATGGATGTGGGACCAGCCTGTTTTGGATATCTGCCCCTGTTACCAATCTGGATGGATGTGGTTTCTTTGATTCCATAGTTGTCAGACTTCCATTCAGCTCGATATCTGATGATTCTGAGTGATGGTTGCTCTATAATTTAGATATAATTTTGATGTTAGACTTTGTTTTAAAGTCTATTTTGTTGTGTATAAGTATTGCTACCCCAGTTTTTTTTTTTGTTTGTTTGTTTCTATTTGCAGGAAATATTTTTTCCATCTTTTTACTTTTAGTGTGTGTGTGTGTGTCTTTCCATCTGAAGTGAGGCTTGTGTAGGCAGCACATGAGCATATGTAAGGGTCTTGTTTTGTTATCCATTTAACCTCTGTATGTCTTTTCATTGGAGCACTTAATTCATTTGCATTTAAAGTAATTGTTGATAGACATATAGTTATTGGCATTTTATAATTCATATTTTTTATTATTTTTTCCTTGAAGACCTTTTTTTTTTGTAGTACTAGTTTGGTGGTGATGAACTGTTTAGCTTTTTCTTGTCTGGGAAGCTCTTTATCTATCCTTCAACCTTGGTTATAGGTCCTTGCTTTTCATTACTTCAGATACTTTTTGTCAAACCCTTCTTACCTGTAAAGTTTCTGTTGAGAAATCAGCTGACAGTCTTATGGGAGCTCCCTGATAGGTAACTAACTGCTTTTCTTTTGCTGCTTTTAAGATTCTTTCTTTGTCTTTAACCTTTGGCATTTTAATTATAATGTGTCTTAGTGTGCGCCTGTTTGGATTCATCTTGTTAGAGACTCTCTGCACTTCCTGTACTTGATTTTCTTCACCAAGTTAGGGGAGTTTTCCATCATTATTTTTTAAGGTAGGTTTTGAATTCCTTGTTCTCTTTCTTCTCCCCAACTAAAACGCACAAGGGGCCAAAGGCGATATACCAAAATGTCTAATATTAATTTTAAGTATACATGTTGCCGAAGTAAGCACTCTGCATTATTAATTGTCAGTGAAAACTACATCTATCACAAAGCTCAGAAATCCATGTGTAAATAAAACCAGTACATTTGGTCTTGGAAGGCTCTGCATGTACTGAATGTTCAGTAGAAGTCTCTTTATTAATTTTGTGTGATGAAGCACTGTCAAAGGAACAGGAAAACATAAAATCCATATTGTCAGCTCATTCTCTCCATGCAAGCTGACTACATAGGACTCAAAAAGTTGTTTGATGATCATAGAATAAGAACAATGACAAAGAGAGTATTTAATGACATCAGGAATGCCAGTGGGTTTGGTTTGCACAACCTCCCACCTTTGGTTCCACCCTAAGGACAGTCTTGCCTTTGAGATAAAGAATATTTGCAGAAGTTAGTTACTATGGGCAGCATTTGGACAGCACTGCCAACATTGACTTTTCAATCACCTTTTTTGTTCTTCCATTACTAACAACACCTTTTAATAAGCACACTCTTTTTTTTTTTTATGCTGGTCTATTGAATGGGTTGTTGTAAAGTTTTGGTGGCCATCCTGTTCCTTTCAAGTGATATTACATTATTATTATCTGTTCTATCAAGTGTTTTATTCATCTTTTTAAAAATTCAGTAAATGTAAATAGGTGAAGCCAAAAATACATTTGTTTTCTGCATTAATTAGGACTTTAATTACCAGCAACAGAACTCTGGCTTGACTAAGCTTAGAGAGAATCAGGTATATTTATTGAGTCAAATATCAAAATCAAGGGAATGAAATAGATTGAACTGGACTTGTGGACAACTGGAATCAGTGATACTAATGTCATTCACTACTCATGCAGCTCTTGGTTTCTCAATGTGGCATGTGACTTTATTGGCTTCATTCTTTCCCATGGCAGATGAGGGAGTAAGGGTGTGAATGCACGTGTGCCGACAGGGGAAGGATGGTAGGTAGATGTGGCTGATAGAAGTTGCAAACTCAAGACGTTCATAGCATGAACATAAATCAAAGATCTTCCCTGTCAATTTCCATTAAAATAAAAATTCTTGAAAAGAATCTGATTCATTCAGCTTGGGTCACATGCTTATCCTGGGGCCATATGAGGGTCAGTTCAATACCTAGTTGGGTGGAGAATTTTCAGTTGAATTTGGTTACCCTCCTGTGCAGGCAAAGTGATATGTGTCCACTATGTTTCTTTCAATAATCAATAGTGAGATGGAACATTTTCAACGAATTTATTGGCCATGTCTAATTCATCTCTTATGACCTCTATTCAGGTATTGTGTTTTTTTAGATATGTTTTTTTCTATAGCTAGGTTTCTAAACTAGCTACACATTGGCTTCTTCACAGTGTCTTGCCACACAGCTTTGACACAGTGACGGATTTGTAACCATTGCACTTGAACAAGGCATTCAGCTGTTTGTCGGTCTCAAGGGGACTCATGCATGACCTACGTGGAGATTGTTCTGAAAGCTTCAAGGGCAATTTTGTGAGAGCTCATTATCTTCCATGTTGGTGTTTCTCTAGCTGAGGTCAAAGAGTAAACTGCAATTTCTAAGTCACAGACTAGAAAGGATGTACTAAACTGTATGTATGGAAGCTCACCAGCAAGGGACCTCTATGCTTCTTCAGAGAAGAACAGTAAGATTGTGTGGTAAGAGGAGATAATTACCCTCCATGAATCTTAGATAAAACTGTAGGGGGTGGTGGGCTTTTGAGATGGCGTGTTGGAATGATCAGGGATATAGTCATTATGTGATGGCTAAGAATCCTGATGCCACCAGTTCCTAGTAACATAATACTTAGGAAATCAATTTTGAAAGCCCCAGTCTCCTCATCTGAAAATGATGACAAACATAAACTTAGCAGATGTACATTCATTTAATATTAGACAGCATTATTTTTCTTTTTGTTTTTACTCATGATCACCTGAAGAGGATCCAAGATTTCAGTTTCAATGCTTAAAACATTTATAGCAACAATGAAAGTGGAACCTCCACTTTGACCTCTACCTGTCCCATGTAATAGGTCCCTCAGACTCTCCAGCCTCACTTTGTACCCCCTCCACCTTGCTTGCTAAACTCTTGCCACGTTCGTTTTGATTCTTGAACAGCTCAGATCTTTTTCTGCCTCTAGGATTTGTATTTCCTCTGTGTCCTCTCCGGAGTGATTTTCCTCTGTCTCCTTCCATGGTAGGTACATTCTCATTCTATAGTCCCCCCAAATTTCCTTCCTGACACCCTATTTGAAGGAGGACCCTCCCCATCTAGTTCATTTCCTCATGTTTCCTTCAGTTCACACAGTTCAAATGGGCACTCACTGAGCACATTGGAAAGGGTAAAAATTTCAGCTTGTTTTCCAAATTTGCCTCAATTTTCTATTGTGAAAGACAATGGGTCTTCATTTATCAAGCTGATAATCCCATTGTGTTCTCAGTCTAACTCAATGCATTCCAGAACTGACTGGAATGGGAACAGGCTTGAGGCCAGCACGGATATCCACAACAAAACAAGGAAATTCCGTCAAACCCACCAGCCTCTGATCTCCATTGCATCAAATGGCTCGCTTCACCAATACCCCCAAACCAGCCCCTTGAATTCACTCAATGGCACCACAGGGGCAACTGAGGGGATTTGGAATTTAATAAAAACATCTGTTTTCCCCCTGAACTGAGGAGCTGGGTGGGGTGGAGCTGACTGGTTGCTGGCACTGTGCAGCCACCCTGAAGTGCTTCCCTTTTTCCAGGCAGACCTGTAACAATACCTTCATTTAAAAGACCTTAAGTATGCTTTCCCCAGCTCTGTAAGTAAACTTTGGTGCATGGGTCAACAAGATGCTGCCAACCACATGGAAGGCTCTGCGGCACATGCTCCTGGTCATCCATTCAGATGTTTATATATTCTTTGGAGGAACAGGTGGGATGATAAGATGTTGGAATTTAGCCCTCAAAGATCCCAGAGCCCATTCTTGGTTTTGCAGATGGAGAAGCTGAGGTCCAGAGATGTGCATGCAGGACAGAGGGTGGGGGAATGTGGTGTTGGAGCTGTTGAAACCCTGATGTCTTGACTCTTCATTTGGAGAACCTTCCACTACAATGAAGAATCACAATATCAGAAATGACAGTGAATGCCGAAATGGGACACTGTCACAGGGTATGCTTGATTGCTTGCCAAGTACAAGGCACAAAGAATGAGGGCCAGGCAGTTGAGGGATGGGTGTGCTAATGTAGCTGGGAGCAGGTGGCTTAGAGGGCTGGGAAGATGGGTTAGAAGTTGGATCTTGAAGCAGAGCACTGATAAGAAGCTGGGACAATACTAGTGGGAGGATTTCAGAGCCTTGAAGAATAAGGGAAAAAGTAATTGCTTTCCTGATGCTCACTGATGCACCCACTATTGCTTCCTCTAAGATCTCTACCTGCTTTCTGTCTCCAGTTCCTCTAATGGTTTCTTGATTTGATTTTTGCTCCACATCCTTCTGTCTTGGCAATTTGGTCTGAATCTAATGCATTGGCGGTCATTACTGTCTAAGCCCCTAGTTCCCACCCATCAAGCCTCACTCTTCAGCATGGCTTTGGAAGCTGTTATTGTAGATGATTTCATACCTTTCCTGTTGAATTTTCCTGTTATTCTTGCTGCTCCACCTTCACACTTACCTGATGACTTTGGCACTTTCTGCCATTGCCAGATATTTAAATCCTCAATTGTCACATGGCTCCTTGTTCTAAGTTCTGTATGTTTCTCACACTGGATTGTAAGGAGTGACCATCTCTGATACCATGGCCTGGCCTTCCTTCAGGAACAACTGCCTAATGTTCCATCAGGCAGGGCCTGTCTCCAGTCAACTTATTGGCCTCTGCTGTAGTCTGATAGTCATGTCCCCTAACATTTCATCTGTTGAAATTTTAGTCCCCTGTGTGATGGTATCAGGTCATGGGGTCTTAAAGAGGTGATGCCTCATGAAAGAGATTTCACACAGCTCTCAGCTCCGTCTGCCATGTGAGGACTCCCAGAAAGTCTGCAACCCAGAAGATGACCCGCTTCTGGCCATGCTGGATTCCAGTCTCCAGTGCTGTGCAGAATACGTTTCTGTTGTTTATGAGCTACACAGACTGTGCTCTTTTATTACAGTAGGCTGAGCTGACTAAAACAGTTTCTATCTGGTGTCATCATTTTAGATGCCTGCCTGGTCCCTAGAGGTGTTGAATTTCTAAGCCCTAGTGTGGAGGCATGTGTTTAATATTCCTTTTTATTTCATTGTGGTACAAAAAATTGACCATTGGAACCCTTCAGTGGCACTAATACATTCACACTGCTGTTCAACTATCACTCCCACCCATTTCCAGAACTTTTCCTCTTTCCCACATGAAACTGTGCCTATTAAATACTAACTCCCCAGCTCTCACAGGCTCTGACAGATGCCATTCTATCCTGTCTCTATGGGATGGACCAGTCTAGGTACCTTACGTAAGTGGAATCTTGCAGTATTTAATCTTTTGTGATTAGCTTTTCTCACTTAAGTAATGTCCTCAAAATTCATCCATGTTGCGGCATGTGCCAAAATCCCCTACCTTTTTATGGCAGAACAGCATTCCACATATGTATATACCATATTTGTGTATCCATTCATCTGTCAATGAACACTTGGGTTGCTTCTGCCCTTTGGTCATTGTGGATAATGCTCCTGTGAACATGGGTGCACGAACATCTGTTTGAGTCCATGCTTTCAATTCTTTTGGGTATATACCCTTAAATACTGTCTTGCATAGGTTTACGATGGGCAGTGTTCCCCTGAGGGAGAGACTTACAGTCATATTGCTCTCCTCCCCAAATTCACAAAATGGAGGTGGATGGGGCTCATATTGGAGTGGACAATGCTCCACAGTTTACGTGGATGTTCAGGGTTTTATGAGTCTGTTTTTCTCCCCCTGGTAGGCCTAGGCAGCAGGAGGGGCTTTTCCACTAATGACTCTCAAGGGTGCACATTGTTACAGTCCACAGGGCAGTCCTGGGAACTCAGGGATGAATGTTGTGTCTGACCTCTGCCACCTCCCCCTTAAATGGTTGTAAAAATGAGGGAGTGTGTGAGTAAAGGATTATTATTACCTTAATTATTTTTGAGTCTTGAGAAATTAATCAGTGTCCCAATGATTGTTGACATTAGGCTATACAAAAACCAATCCCAGCATAGCTGGCTCGTCCAGCTGTTCACAGATGTTGAAAGGAGCCATCATGAAAATCTAGGAGGCTCATGAAGAGTGGAATTGAGGGTATTTTCCTAATGATGTATAACTAGTCAAAAATAAACTATTTGGTTTCTATCCCCAATTTGGTTTAATCCATGACCTTTACTTGCTCAGAAAGGAGGGAGTTAGAAAATATACTGTGGCTACTGAAGCCCTTTGAAAATGGTGATTTTCTGGATGAAATGAATGTTTCTATTACCTGAAAAACATGATCACAATACAGAGGCCTGGGTTTTGAGTCCTGTTTAATTCAGCAATGTGAATAGCATTAAATTGTTTTATGAAAATAAGGAGATGCAAGTTTGTCCTCAAATTTATATTTATTGATTCCTTTCATAGGCTTGTTTATACCAACAATTTCACATAATTTATGAGAAAAGGCTTTGCTACACACTGTTAACCCCAGACTAACCACAGTAAGATTTTATTAATTCGATTATCCATTCAACAAATATTTCTTGGAAACCTACTATGAGCCAAGTGGTTGGGCTCATTCTAAAGTAGAACCCAAGGCAAGGGTGTGGCTGTAGGTGGTTTGGTTGTGAGATGATCTTAGGAATTGGGATGAGCGAGGAGGATAGTGGGCAGGGAAGGAAGGAGAGCCAGCGAAGGGCATGCTAATGAATGCCATTCTGTCCTGCTGTGGACACCTGAGAAACCAGGTGAGCATCTCAGAGTTGTCCATGTACAGGGCTGCAGCATTTCTTCCTGCCCCTCACTTGTTGAGAGTTACCCTTGAAGGCATTCATTTGTCTACATAAGTCTAGCAAACTCCTGTACAGAAAGGAGTCAGTACTTGAGGTGGGGAGCTGTCAGCTTTCGGGAACCTGTGTACTCACACAGGTCTCAGGTGATGAGGTTGAGGGGGCAGCCATTGGCATTATCTGCTGCATTCTACCTTGAGCTAGTGCTGGGGATAGTGGTGCCCCAAACAGATACCTTTTCGGCCCTCATTTATGAGGGAAGACAGACTTTAAACAAAGCAATTCACAAACATTGGTTGTAATTGTGATAGATGTCATACAGGGAAAGTCCAGCATAAATGCATAATGAGGAGCCTGACCTCATTTGGGGATTCAGTTTGTTTTAAATTCCAAATAAATGAAGTCTTAGTACGATTTATTGGGTATTTAATTATATGATGTAAGAAAACTTTTAAATTTAGCATTATGACTAGTTGCTATGTATTTTTGTGATCATTCAAAGTGCTACCAAAATGTAAGAATACCAGCTGACAAACTAATTCTGGAATCTTTTGGAAGTTCTGTCAACCTGATTGTGGCTAGATTGTTCTGATCACACTGAACAGTTTTGGTGAAATGCTTTACACATGGATACATTTTAAAAAATAAACATTTTCTAATTATAAGAATGATACAGATTTACTAGCATAATAATTATAATATATAGTATACATTATTTACCATATAATACACATAATATATATTATAATATATTATACATAATAAATATTATATAGAGTATATATATAATCACTGCAGAGAAAAATGCATTTCTTAAGGCTAATGTTTTCCTGTCAGTTTTATTCACTTATAGTGGGTAAGTGTTTGATGGCCATGTATTTAATAATTGGTTTCCTTTATTCTTGCATCATCCTGAGAATTTATTGCACGCAGTAAGTTATAAAACTGCAGATGTGCAGATTTGAATCACATCCTAAATGAGTGAATAAGTCTAGCCAACCAATTAATGAGTAGGCTTATTTTGTGAGAAGAATTCTATTCACCAGTGATAGTTGTGAATTTGGAGATACACAAGAATTTCCCAGCCTCCTGTCCTTTGTGAACAGCATACATATATTGTCCACTGGTGTCAAGATTGCGTGTGTGTATGCGTGCATATATTTCCTGTATATTT